>OENM01000089.1:306-84142 GCA_900239745.1 Rotaria magnacalcarata
TAGCTGCGTTCAATGCGTTTCGCGCTTACCGTTTCAAACGCAGCTGTAGCGCGTCCAGCTCTCCGTTTGAACGCACAAAATTTTCACACGTTTAAAGATTTAATTTGCCATCGACTATTTTACAAAAAAGATTGATTTAAATTTATTACGTCAATAAATAATGTTGATCGTGTATTAGTTAAAAAAATTCTCAGAAAAAAAAATCAAGAATAAAATGGATTAGAGAAAAGTACTAGAAAATTGATTAGCTGTTTTGTTGAATTCAATCTATATTGTTTGTGAGTATTTGTAACTTTCGCGTAGCTGCAGATCTCAATAATTTGTCTGAAATCATTTTTATCGTGATTCTTATCGGAAATCGGTTCAGAACAATCATAGGCGGAAACGAAAATTCAGTTGACACCTCTGCTGATCTTAAGAATTTTTTTTTCACAAGAATATATGCATTGTGGTCATAACTGTTAATTATTTGCAGTGGCGTAGCAAGCGGGGGGGGGGNTTTTTTAAATGCTACTAATTGCCCATTGCCAAAAAATTTTGATACACTTATGTTCGAAGATACATGGTGTTATTGTAAAACACTGTCTCTCATTGTGGCCTAGTTAATAATGATGAGTTTTCCTTCGGTATGCATCGGTTTCGCAATGCCAATGCGTATCGGAAAAAATTGTAGTCAAATTGGTTTTAAAATGCCCATTGATGCTCACTACGCAAAATAATTTAGCTGGGAAAAGGTCCGTAACTCGAAAATTTCTGGCTACGTCACTGATTATTTGGAAAGGCTATCCTGATACTGTTGATCAGATCAGAATCACTGAAGATTGTTTTCTTCAGTTTTCTTGCGCGTCCACATCCGTATCTAAACAACAGTAACCAGAGATACCATTAGGAAAAAATACAATAGCCTTTTCTGAAAGGAAATTAAATCATTCAAAATATTTTTTAGAATTAAAATATTATTTAACAATTACTCTGATTCTTCCAAACATCAAAACTTCAACCAAATAGAAATCTTCGATGGAGGCGTGGATTTGCCAGTTCGGCGGGGATCTGACGGTGAAATTGACCTGGTAGAGGTGCTTTCAGTTGATCTCGCCAAATTATTCTTGAGGAGTTGTATGGGAGAGTTGAAAAGTGAATAGAGCCATTGGCGCGGGTTCTTCGGAGAAACCTGAGGTATCCAGGATTGTTTAGCAAAATTCCAGGCAACGGAAGCGCCGTAAAAAATTCTAAACTGGTCCACTCGATAGAGCCAGTCGCGTTCTATCTAGGATGAAGTTTTGAGAGATTGGTCTGATGAATTGGCGAATTGCAACAGGTTCTTCTGAAAAACTAGACTTTTTTTGTGGTGCTTTTTACAGTATTTTCGGTTTTTCTATATGATAGGTAACTCTCGGGGAAAAAATAAATAGTGCATTCGATAGAGCTCGTCGAGACCCAGGAGAATCATTCCGTTAGTGGGATCCTATCGGATTCCGACAAGGGGCAGACAATGAATATACCGAATATCATATGTGTTTCAATAAAACCAACGAAATCTTATGGGATTCCTGGACACGGACCTACAGCAGGATCCTTGGTATCGGATTCGATGTAGGATTTTAACGGAATCCAACTCTATCGAATCACCCTTGCGCTGTGATGGTTCAAAATGCATATTTGATCGTGAATAAAAAAATGATTTTTTCCGTCGGAACCGACAGTATGTTCGTGTCCAGGAATCCTATCGGATTTTGTCGGGGAGTCGGATCCCATAGGATTCGATAAGATCCGTTGTCGGATTCATTCACCTGGGGATCTATCTTGGTTCGATGTTTGTTTAATTTGGTCTGAAGATTTGGCGAATCGTATTGGAAAAGACGCGAATCCTGACCTAAGATATCCTACGTCTTCACAGTGGTAAAAGTTTCTCCATACTCAAGCGTTATTCTCTTCACCAATGATGCCGTGTCATAGATGACGTTAGTCTGTTTTGCAGTTGTTTTGGTCTATCTACAAATTGCTATTTTCCATTTTTTCATTTATACTCTCGCCATCGTTTTTCTATTAATAAAGTCAAAAGAAAAATTTTCTTTCAGTTTTCTCTATTTTTATTGGTTTTTAAGAATCTTTTTTTTTTGAACATACTGTGTAGTTATGTTGATTGTCAGTTCTTTCGTTCTTTTCTTGGTTGGTTCTGAAGAACGAGAATAAAAGCAGAAAAACAATAATCAGTAGTGTAATTGTCTGACGGCGGGTAACAAATTGAATACCATTTGATCTCAAATTGTTCAAAACGCCATATTCGTTTTCTATATCTTTCATCGAAATATCGATATAACTTATTTTTTATTCTAATCCAGCATTGATTATGTTTTGATCATTATTATTTAAATCACACAAACATGGATGATTCTAATCAAGGAAATGTTGAAATTGACCGTAAGATTCTCATTTAAATTTTTTTCTCACACTCGCTCTGTAATGTAATTTACTTTTTTTCGTCGATGATAGAACAAGAAGAATTTCGTCAAAAGCTATTATGGAATGTGAAACGAGAAGTTTGTATATAAATGTATGAAATTTTAAATAATTAGAATTATCATTAATAGGTAAAACAAATGATGGAAGAAGCTGTCATGAAAAAGTGTATTTATGAAGAAAATTGTAGTGTTACAACACTTTGTGGTCTGTAAAATTAATTAATTTTTATGTTATTTATGGAAAAATATTTTTGTTTATATTAGCTGCTGTTGAAGCATGTCTTTTACATGGTCTGAAACGACGAGCTGTAGGTCTATTTAAAACAAGTACAACAATGGCACTTTTACAAAAACTTGCGAAAACTTGTCCAGCAGCTGACGAAATTATCAAAATAATTAATGATGATAATCTACAATATGAAGAGCCAAGTAGTTTAGTTGTTTTGTCTAGGTAAGAAAAACTCATATCGTAGATAATCAGTTAGTTTTATTCATTTATTTCAAAATTAGAAAATTATCAAGTATAACACAACATCAAATATTATCCAATGTAGATAATACTCGGCGTCGAGCAACTCGTTCAGCAATATTTACTCGATATTTGTGGATACGTGCAGCACTTATACATCGAACACTACATAAAATTGTTGAATATATTGTGGACAATAGTTCGTATGTATTCTGGAAGTCCGTTTAATTTGCTTTTGTATTCTCCACTTTTATTTTTGCTAGAAAATATTATGAACCACATGCATTAGTTTGTAATTCAGTAGAAGGGCCTATTTTAGCTTCACTTCTTGGTAAATACTAAAAAAAAATAGGAGAACGAAACAACAAACTATTCTACATTTTTTTTTGTATAGTTGGCCCATGTGCCCTTGAATTTACACGAGTAAAAACATCTGATCATTTATGGACAGATCCACATGCTGATGAACTTGTTCAACGTCATCGTATGCATAGTAATAATCGAACAATGGTGAATCCAACGACACTGATGATGAATATGAATCACTCATATTTTTCAAAACATCGACCAAGTCTACAAGTGAATGTATTAAAATTTATTTTTAGTACTTTTTTTCTTTTTCAAACAATAAAAAATGGATGTTTAGTTAAAACGGCATGCAAGTACATCAAGCGAAGAAGCTCAACATCACAATCAATTAATACCAACAAATCCTGCTCGAGACTATGTGGAATCACTGCATCAAAATGCGAAATCACAATTAATTTATGGAAAAAATAATGTTTTCGTGCAACCGGTAAGATAGAAATTAATACTTTTTCTTTCAATTGCTAACAAAAGTATTCTCTTTTTTTGTTTTTGTACATTAGGTTCCTAGTCAGGAACCCATACCTGGTTATTTATCGTTACATCTTACTCATCAGGGTTTGATATTAAAATGGACACCAAATCAACTCATGAATGGTTATAATGAAAATACAAAATTATCGCACAATAATTCAGAAGGAACACATGAAGGTGAAAAAAATAGTGCAATAGAATCTTCGAAAAAATATAGGTTTGTTCAATTGTTCGATAAATATTTTTATTTTATCAATTTTTCTTTTAGTGTTTATTGGGATTATGCAATATCACTACATATGTCTTCAATTGTTTATCTCCATTGTCATCTTTACGGTATGCAATACATAAATGTATGTTTTAGATCTTGTAAAAATATTCTTTATTTTAAGTTGATGGTGATCGTATTGTATTTGTTGGTCGTGATGGTGTTCAATATCCTCCATTTCATATAAAAGATAAAGGTGGACATTTATTAGCATTTCTTACTTGTCTAGAAAGTGGTCTTGCATCTGATGGTCAACTTGATCCTCCATTAGCATATGAAAAAGGGCAAGGTAAATTTTTGAAAAAACTTTTCCTGGAAAGAAAACCAAGAAAAGTTAACGTACCTAATTATACGTTATATTTAATACGGTTAAATTTCAGGAAAAGTTTTACCAAAACTACATCATCATACAGAACGCCCACAACCTGCAATATCCTTGAGTTCCAATGATGATGATACTTGTGAACAAATGAATACAAATGCAATCGATGAGGAAGCATCGTCGCCAACTGGCGATTACGTTTTTCGAATTATTTTCTTTACCAATCGTTAGTGATCAATATTGTATAGTATATCGCTAATTGTATTCGTATGCTTGATGTGTATGAGAGTTGTTCTCACAAGGTATTTTAATCAGAATATTTTTGACTCCTTGATTGTAACCTATTTATGTTATAAATTTGTTTTGTTTTTCGTATTTATGATTATATTTTCATCCGTACTTTTTCATATCTAGAAGAAGCAGTAAACAACAATGGAAATAATCGACAGCAAGGATCACCAGGAGCTAGTGATTCTTCATTACGGTCTTCGCAATCATCGCTATCACCATCGACAAAATTAACAAGCGTCAGTGCTTCATTACCAACTTCACCTATAGATGCAACATTTGCTACATCGCCTGTTTATGTTTCACCAACAACTGGTTTTCACAGGAGTATTTCAGTCAGGTAACCGAATACTATGAAAAATCAAATTTTCATATTGAATTAATTCTTTATGAATCAATTGATAAAGCTGATAATTTTAATTGAGTGTTGAGCCTTCTGACTCTTGCATTATAAAGAACTGGCCAACACTGCAATTAACCAGATTACAATAATTACCTAAAACATTTATATTTCTCGAAAAACAACGGAAAACCTAGTTCAGATGAATACTTATTTTCGTCTGTTCGATAAATGTTGCTTGATATGATTTTTACGTGGATCTTTCTGAGTCAATTTCAAAAAGGCTCTCTACACTTACAAAAAGGACTGGACAATATTGTAGAACTACCACCTGAAACTTTCTTCCAGGTGTTTCATGTTGAGTTTGAGGAAGGAAGAGAAAACTCCAGGAAAGACATAAGTGAGGAAACATATTCTCGATAGTTCTTGAGACCGAGCACTACCATTTCCGTTTTCACAACGACTTTCAAATATTACCGAAATATCTATTTGCAATCGACTTGGAACTCAACGTGCAATATAAGTTAAATCCAAGTGGCACAAAGAATTTTTGCTATTGCTATTTCCCTTTCGACCATGTATACTGCATAATAATAACAATAAATCGATATTTAAATCTAGCTTATATTATGTCCATTGTTTCAGTTACTCAAATACGTCTCAATCTTGTCATAGAATCTTCAATGTCTAACTATTTGTCTCGAGAAAAAAATAATTTTCAAAGAGAGTTCGCATGATAACAACCAAGTCATCTGACAATAGTTGATTCAGTTATATTTACAAATAAGATAGTATGTTTGCTAAGATATAATTATCACTCTATATTAGAGATAATTTAAATTCTTTTTTTTTTGTTTTTGAAAATGGGATATAAGAAAATTTTCTCATTGTTTCAATTCTATAAAATTTCTTAATTATTTTCAAATAAAATTCTATCAGATCATCAATGGCTTCGTTATGTGATACGATGCGTCGGCAAATATTATCGCGTGCATTTTATGGTTGGCTTGCATATTGTCGTCACTTGAAAACTGTTCGAATACATTTAACATCACTTGTCAATCCGGTATTAAAAACAGAAAATAATGAAGAATTAACTTCAAATCTTTCTCTAACATCCGACGCTTGGACTGAATTATTTCTTAATAAACAACAAGGGAATTTACCAATTGATAAAAAGGAAATCTATCGTAGAATTTATTCGGGAGGCTGTGAACCATCAATACGAAAACAAGTAAAGTTTAAAAATGTAAAGCTTTCTTTTTCACTTTTTTATTTTTTATTTGTTGCTGAAAGGTTTGGCCATATCTTTTTTCACATTATCCATTTGAATCAACGATTGAAGATCGAAAACAAATTGATCACACTACGATTGAACGATATCATCAATTAACAAATGAATGGCATAGCGCAGAAGAGATAGTTATGCAAATTGAACTTCAAAATTCAAACAATCGTAAAAATACTCTAGCAAAACTATTGAACTTTACTTCTGAAGCGACTCATAATGTAACTGAAAGCACGTTAACATCAATAAAACATGTTCTTGCCAGTATACCAGAAAAAATGTCATTTGCACATCAGAATGCTCTTGAAAGAAAAGATTCCAATCTATCTAATGATGTTTTCTTTGAAGTAAATCATTTTTAAAAAGATTATTTCTTATTTGTATATTCATTTTCATTAGGATTGTGCTGTACACACTGTTGCTATACCAATTATAGAAGAGGCCAGTTCAGATAGAGCATCAACTGATGGCAATCGTTTACTATCAAGTTCATCGAATAAATCTGTAATGATTGCTCGTACACGTACGGAATCTGTTATTGATCGTTCATCACCTTATAATATTATTGACACAAGTACAGATGCGGATGAGGATGAAGGAGATGATACTCACATGAAACCCATTGATCATGATGAAATGTCGCTAAACGAACAAGATAATGAAATTGATGAAAAACTTCTCGATAATCATTTATCACCATCATCTAGTTTAACGTCTGGTACTGATGTTTATATGGATGCTGTAGAAATTTTAAGTGATGAACAGCCAAATAATGGATCAGGTAAAAAGCATTTTCGCTTAGATTCAGTGAAGTTTTTATTTTTTGATTTAGATGGTTCATTGACACCAATTTGCTATGGATCATTTACAAAGGAAACTATTGATGCTTTCTCAGTGAATTTACATCGAATTGATAAAGATGTTGCAAGATGTGATCGAACCTATACATATTTTACAAATATGAATAATTTAAAAAAATTAAGAAATATTATGTGCACGTAAGTGGCTTAGAAATTCTTTTGGTAAATCTTAGAAAATGATATTTCCATGAATTTTATTTTCCCCTGTTGTATTTAAGTTAAAATTCAACAATTAAAGTGCTTTAGACGTTGACATAAAAATGTCACCTTAATTTCATAAGTATGATTCGTATTAGAAATAATTAATACTATTGATTTTGCAACTGCACTTGCCATTAAAAGAACATTTGTCCTATTTATGGAATATCACGTTTAGCTAAAAATATCTATTTTTGCTATTAAGTAAACTCTTGAGCACATGAACTCTCAGTAGTATTGTCATAGTTAGCATACTTATTAGATTTTTAAATATTATCTTATTCTCGACAGTGTGCCATTAATTAATTTCATTATTTAAAGTACTAGTATCAATTTTATTGGTAATCTTAATGTGACACCTGTACTAAATAATTTACAAAAATAAGTAACTGAAAAAGCAAAATATAGACACTGTTACATCCCTAGTTGACGTCGAAACTTAACCTATGAACAAATCAATTCCTATATATCTACATGAGCATAATCCTAGATTACAACTAAAGAGCTCTATCTGTAATGACTTTTTTTTGATAAATGCTTTGTATTGCAGAATAAATCTTTTTATCATTCGATTCTTCTTTTTTTTTGATACAGATATGTATGGGATAATTTAACGACTGGCTATATTCAAGGAATGTGTGATCTTGTAGCACCGTTACTTGTCGTTTTTGATGAAGGTGAATAGAAACATTACTTAATAAAATGTATATAATCTTTCTTTTTTGTATACTGAATGTTTAGAAGTGATAGCATACAGTTGTTTTTGTTATTTAATGAAACGTCTTTTACCAAACTTTCCTCATGGAGCTGGTATGGATGAACATTTTGGTCATATGCGCTCATTATTACAAATTTTGGATTTTGAACTTTATGAACACATTCATCGTACAGGAGATTTTACTCACTTCTACTTTTGTTATCGATGGTTTTTATTAGATTTTAAACGAGGTAAATCATTCTATTTTGTGAATAAATAATTATTTTTGTTTTGTTTTATAGAATTTATTTATGAGGATATCTTTTTGGTATGGGAAACAATAGCTGCTGCTCGACGAACAGTATCGAAAAGATTTGTTTTATTTATTGCATTAGCTATGTTAAAAGCTTATCGAGAAATAATATTAGATAATGGAATGGATTTTACAGATATTATTAGATTTTTTAATGGTATGCTTATAAATTTTCCGCCGTTTTTCTTTTCCAGTGAACTTCTTTTTTTGTTCTTCTTTAGAAATGGCTGAACGCCATGACACTCGAGAGATCTTACGGGCGGCAAGAGAATTGGTACTTGAATTACAACAATTAGTTGATAATAAATAAGAAAAAAAATACAAAATGTGAAAATATTAATGTTTTATTTTTTTGCCGTTGTGGTATGCCGTTAGTTATTTTCCCCTATTATTTAAAGAAATAATTTAATATTCACAAGTATATCTATTGATCTTTATTATTTTTTTGACGTTGTTCTTATTTAGTCATGCATTTGTTTTGCAGATATATATATATATATATATATATATATTTATATGTATAATGTGCAATTATTCCAGTGGTTCTTTTTGTTGTGTCCTGAGGAAATATTTATTTTATGTTGTTTTATTTATCGTTGTTGTTTTAAAAAATAAATATGTTACTCGTTTACTTGCGAATAATGCAAAGTATTTCCGTGAAATAGTGATTCCCTGCTTCTTCTATGTCTGTATAACAAAGATATATTTAAAAAAGAAAACAATTTTCGCATCACGATACCAGCTTTTGACTGTGGATCTATTCGGATTGTTCAGTTTGAATCGTATAGCATCTGATAGATCAATGTTGAATACTAAGTCAAATCTCATATTATTTGAAAATGTAAAATAATGAATAAAATTACCCGTGGCATATTATTATGTGTAAGCCTATCGGTATTTTGCAACAGATGCAGCCTTTATTATAGAATGCTTGTCTAGCCAAGTGAAAGAAGAACTTCTGATCTCGACATAGTAGTCTTTCTTGGTAATAAGAAGCGATAATAAATACTATAGATGAACTTTAATTGTAATTTGAGTTGCTTATCTTTCTCAAATAAAAATTGTAGATGTGGCCGATTGATTTAATCGAGAGATATTCAATTTTCTTTGCAAAGTGAACTCTAGGTACACTCCTTATCGGCTCTTTCTGAACGCGAGACGCATATATAGATGTTCTTTATTTCGAGACAGTTCAAATCTATTGTTGGATATTACTCCTGGCCGATTTATTCTTTCATAAGAATAATATAAGTGTGAGTCGTACCTATTTTTTGAAAGAACACTGATGGTGATTGAATACGATAATGGATTCATTTTTACTTATTTCATTACTGATTACGATAATAGACAAAATGATCCACTCCTTCGAGGGTTTTCTATATTTGTAGAAATATGATCCATTATATTTCATAATCGATATGTACAAATAAGCATAAATAAAATTCGTTTTCACTTTTTAAGGTGGTATATATATAAAAAAAAACAAATATTATTATTGCTTAATACAATCCAACTAAAAACAAAAAAACAAAACTATACAAATCACTTTTTATTTTTCGATTTTACTAAATTGTTCGGTCCTGTTTGAACAATTTCTCTTGAAATAAATTTTTCTTGTTCTAATTTAACGGATAATTTATTGATTTTATTTGTTGCATGCTCTTCTTGTTTTGATAAACGTTTTTCTAATTGTTTTAATTCACTTGTTTTGGTATCCAGTGCTTGACGTTGTGCTACATATGTTTGTTCCATGGCAAGCGTTTTAGCATATAGTTCAGAATTTTTACGAATTTCATCCACCGTTGTACGACGAATATGTTTTAAGGATTTTTCAAATTCAGCACGTTCACAGTCAATCTTTGAACAAGCTTCATTCAATACTTCATAAGTCGATGTTAATTTTGCACGAGCATCATCGAGTTCAGTTTGCAGTTGACTAACAACTGTATTTGCAAGATCTAGTTGATTTTGTAAATCATTCGAATGAGCTACAGATATATCAAGTTGATTTTGTAGATCAGTGGCATTATTTTGAGAGTCTTCGAGTTCACTAACAAGTGCATCATATTCATTTCGAGGTACATGTGCTCGTATTAATGAATCACGCAGAGATTCTATTGTAACACGTTGGGATGCTATTACAGAATGAAGTTGAGAATGTATAAATAATGATGTACTGTCGTCCTAAAAGCACGAATAGAAAACAAAACAGATAAACTATTGCATAAAAAAATAATTCGTTGGGTGAATCTGATAAAAAAAAAACGAGCAATTAATTTATAATATCAAAAAGGTGCACAAAAAGGAAGCTATTTGTGTTATCAGTTGAATAACATATTCGACGGAGAAAGTACTTGATCAATTAGTTCATATTTATCACAAATGAATTTCAATAAAAGTCGATTAATCTACCTAATTTGCAATAATACTTTTATCGTTGATTCTTTAGAAATAATTAATGATAGATCCGGAGTTTTAGTAGATAAGGTAATCCTAATGACAAGCTATGTTTTCATGTCATGCTAACGATCATGTTGATTGATCTGTCTGCGTTTTATACTGAAAATATAGTATACTCATTGAATTTGTTTAATATTAGATAATTCTACCTATGGAAAAAAATTAATTTGTTCATAGGGATTAATATTTCAAGAAGATTTATTTTCTCGTTCTCTCTCTGTATCCATGGAATCATCCTTTATTTTGTACAATTTTGATTTCTGAAGAATTTTCTATATCAATTTAATGAAAATCTAACGAAATTCTTGAATATAATCTCTTAGAATCAAAGTTATTTTTATAATTCAAATCAAACTAACCTTTATTTCTTCCATTTAAGTTCAATTTTATTTTTACTAGTATTTTTGAAAGAACAGAAAAAGACAACATCTAAACAAAGTACAATGACCTCTATAGGAATTACACATTTCGTTATTGATTAGCGCTTAATGTTAAACAATTTGATCAATAAGAAAAAATTTTTTACAAAATTCTTTAGATATGGAATAATCAATTTTTATTTTTATTTCTTCATTTGAATAATGAGATTATCTTGAATGTATTTTTCCTGTTGCTTATTTATGTAAAGTCGTCGATATTTAAGCATCATCGTATTAAGATCTTGTGTTTTATCATGTAGTTCTCGTTTAAAAGATTTTTCTTTTTGTTCAACTTGTAATTTTTCAGCATATAAATTCATATTTTTTTCCAATTCAACTTTTATTGTTTGTTTTAAATCAAGAATTAATTTTTCAAGTAAAGTCCGTTCTTTTGTCGAGTGTTCATCAACTATTGAAAGTGCTTCATAAATTGCTGTACATTTACTATAAGCATCTTTTAATTGTCGACGTAGAGAATTACATTCAGCCATAGCAAGTTCATATTTCAGATCAGTGGTCATTTTATGAGTCTATTGTTTCCTAGTATTTTTCCCCATCTGTTACGCTAAGCCGATTTATCTATCATCGATAATGAACGTTCTTATCTTACTGAAAGAACTCTTAGAAAAAATAGAATCGCATTTCGCACATTTTTTTCTTTTTCTTTCGATTTTCTGAAAGATTGTCGTCATAGCATTATCTGTATACTATGTAGTTTAGTTACTTTGGAATAAATTGAATTTGAGAATGTTGTATGAATATTTTCTATAAAGAAAACTGATATAAAGATATATGTAAGCTTATCTTGTTTTATGAGTTCACAGATTGATCGCTAGGACGATCGAACAGCGACTATGAAAAAAGAGTTATTGCTATTCGGAGTTTTATTAAATATTACTTTAATATGATATACTATCTTATACGACGGCCATCGTTTCATGTACAAGACGCTAATATCGCTTTTGATATTTCAGAACGTCTGTTGAATTTTAAAGTTTTTTACAACGCCAATGATTGTTGGAATTATTTTTTATATTAATTTTTTTATTATTAATAGTCAAAGGTTTATTATCCGAGAGAATAAATAGCGTATTTGTTAAGAATACAAAAAAAAGAAGCAGCAATAAATATAGAATGTATATGAAGAAAATTAGCCTAATCTAAAATTAAATTAGAATTGATATTAAATCCTGATAATAATTTTATTAAGCTTTATATCTATCAAGAATATAGATAATTCCAAATGACGTTTCATGGGATCGATAATAATCTCTTGAATATTAATAATTTACCAGGGAAAGACTTTCATGTTATTCTTCGTTGTAGAAAAGGATGAGCTAGAGTTAATTTCAATTAGATATAAGATTGATAATCTGAACTATTATTGAATACATTTATCGAGATAGATTAGCTCAGTGGTATTTGCTAGTGTTCTGATTCGTACCATTCGCTTGATTTTCATGCAATTTTATTTTCTAATAGTTGTAAATGAAATTAGCATATTCGAAAGTAAGAATAAGACTTTTCTCATTTTTAGATTGAATTTAAAAAAATGACTAATAATGTTGAAATGAGTGAATCGGTTCCTATGGACGAAGTTCGTATTGCTGTTTTTTCTATTTTGAATGAATTCTTCTTTTAATTTTTCGATTCTAGTCGTCAAATAAAATTCATCAACAAAAAGAAGACGACGATGATCATCGACAATGCATTAGTGAATTACGTTCTATTTTTCTTCAAGTTCATCGTTGCCAACAAGAACCAGATAAAAATGTAAGTCTTCATGACGCTTTATCTTTTCTGAACCTTATTTATTTGAATGAGAAAAAAAATGATACGCCTATTTTTCCCTGTCCGGAATAGTTTCCGCAAGCAGTAAAAAGTATTTTATTTGTTTTTTTCATAAAATTGTACTGTATTATTTCCAACATCACTAACAATCATCGTATTTTGATCATTAGTAAAACATACGTAGTGTGGTGCTTTCATTCTATCACCACGAAAATGAATAACTTGTTGATTTCCATCACTCATAGCAAATATTTTCGATGTATAACGATCAGCAAGAATCAATTGATTTGAACTATCACAGATGATACCTAAAATTTAAAAATTCGATATCTTTACCGAAACGATTCTTTGTATTACCTTCTGGTACGCTTAAATTAAGATAAGATTGCGCATCTGTATCAATAAATCGTTGTGCATTACCATCTAATCCATAAACAATAATGCATCCAGCATTATAAGCACATGATTCAGGTTTAACTCTTTGCCATGCTGTTGCATAGAGTAAATTATTTGATATTGAAATATATTGCGGATCAAGTTTTTTTGAACCTATAATATAAAAATTATTCCAACAAAAAACAAATGTTCTATCTCACCTCGCATAATAATCCATTCATTTTCATATTTCATTTGATGATTAAGTATAATCATACGTGAATTATAAGAATCACATACATATATATAATTATTATCTATAGCAACACCTTTTGGCCACGAAAATGATGTACGTGTGCAACCTTCTTTTTTGCTTCCCACAAAATTAATCATTTTTCCATGTAACCAATCATATTTTGAAACTCGATGACGATCTGTTATAATCACAAATTGTTCACCAGCTAAACAAAGTCCGTCAGGAAAAAGAAAACCTTTTAGACCACGCATTGTACCTAAATTAAGATCGTAAACAATAATTCGATGTTTTTTTGTATCAGCAATTAATAAATGATTTGAATCCGTTACAACAATAGCTTTCGGCGCAAGGAATTTATCCGTATCATTGGGACCTGCTAAAACTTGTGTTGCTTTTTTACTGTAGCCATTAAGTTGTATTGGAGATACAGGCATGCGTGGTGTTAATATGGTATTGTCTTCGATTTGTGATTGTTGTTCAAAACCATTTGATAACGCTAAATTTGATGGTTGATGTGAGCGAAGAACTTTTCTTTTAGTGGATTCATTTCCTTCTTGTTCTAAATGCTGATCATCAAATCTTGAACGATTTCGAGATATCGAACTATCAGTTTTAGTATTAAATTTAACTGAAAAACCTGTACCACGATAGCCTCCTTCAGGATCATTTTCATGGTAGGATGGTATTGATTGAGTTAAAAATGCATTAGGATGTCCTGTTGAATTTTGTTCTCTCATAATCAAACGTTTTCTTGTTAATGTCTTTGATTCACGTCCACTGATGATCTAAAACAAATAAAATATTGTTTTCTTTTATTAGTATTGTAAAGTTTTGTATTGTTCACTTGATTCGATCGGTAAATTCCATCATGATTATCAAACGGATCGATCAATGAAAGTTGTTGTCGTTGTAAACGATGCATTTGTAAATGTTCATTATCTTGATTTGGAGTTTTAAGATGAAGTTCGCCGAGCATAGTATGATTTGTTGATGATGTATTAGATTTATAAATAAAATTAATTGATTGATCATCGAACTTTTGTTGTAAATCAAGCCAATGTTGAGTTAAATGTTGTCTATCTGATATAGTCCAATTTTTTGGATCAATTTTATCTAATTCTTTTGAATCTTTTTCAATATTAGAACTTAATTTTTGTAGTTTAGTATTTTTTGTCAATAAATAATTCTGATAAAGATCATCTAATTGATTGTATAAAGTTTGTTCTCGTTCTGAATCAGAAAATAAGTAATTACTCTAGAATGCATTGACATATTAAATAAGACTATTTTTCTACCTTGAACTTCTTTAATATGTTTTTCAGCATCCTTGTGAATTAATTCATGAATATTTTCTTTAGATTGATTTAATTTATTGTCCCATTGTGATAATTTTTCACTTAAATTTTCGCGTATTTTAACTAAATCAGCATATTCTTTTGTTTGTTCATTAGCAAGATTTTTTTCATGTTCATCCATACAACTAAAACAAGCTAATGATCGACAGTGATAACATCGACCATAGGCTATTTTTTTATTACATAATTCACAAATTCCTAGCTGTGCAAGACGATGATGTTCGGCTTTTTTCAATGTCAATAATGTGTGATTCTTTGTTAATTGTCCGACTTCTTGAATACTCGATAAACGACGTGGTTCATTACAAACAGGACATTTGAGAACACCATCGGCAGGTAAAGCATTCTATGTAGAGAAAAAGAAATGCTTTAATGATTACAATTAAATTAATGCAATTTGCTAAAAAGATACTGTGATGCAACTATGACAAAATGTATGTCCATTTGAACAAAGTATGCGTGGATCTTGAATGTCTTTTTTACATAATGGACATCGAAGTAATAAACTTGCATCCATAATACGAGTAATCGATTCAAAGTCATTGTCATCTGTTTGATAGGAATCAAGCGAAGACATTTTTGTTGTGTACAAAATGATTTCATGTATGTCGAGAGAATTATTTAGTGTTATTTTCATCGATATTTTCGTTGTCATGAGCGCACAGCAGGAAGATCTATTGAATTTTTAAATCGAATAGAACTTTTTCGTTTTGTAATTAAAATCTAAGAATATCTTTGTTTTTTTTTATTTTTCAATAGAAAGATGAATTGTCTCAACTGCATGCACGTGGTATGCATTTATGTAATAAACTTCGTTCGCTCAATCGAGTGGGTCGTACACGTATACAAAAAGCTCGAGAGATTACTGCCGAGGTTTTTTATTTGACTAATTTTTTCAAACACTTCCTAGATGTTGTGTTATATTTTATTAGCATCGAAATCGTCTTGATGATCAAACACTCGAACAACAAAATCTTCTCTATGAACTTTCTCATATTAATAAAGAAATTGCACGCTGCGAAGAATTTCAGTAAGATATGTTTTTTGATTAAAATAAAACAAATTTCATTAGTATCTTATTTAGATCAAAAGATCAACAATTGGAATTAGTGAGTTTAGAAGATTTTTATGCAAATGCTCCACCGGAACTTACTGATTCAGTAAGATAATAATGTGTTTTGATTATAATCTAGAAGGGAAAAATGTTTTGTTTTTTAGAAAATCACTGAGAATGATCCCCATCGACTTCATTTATTTCAACTTGATTGGGAACTGATGCAACGAGAAAAGTTAGTATCCTATTGTTTCTTTTTGTCTGTTCAAGGAAATAATATTGAATATTTTGTTTTAGATTACATGATGATTGTAAAGTATTACAAGCTGAAATAAGCGATCTTAAAAAACAAATTGTTCGTCGAAGAAAACGACTTCGTTCATTACGACCTAAACTTAAACAAGTCGTTAAAGTAAAAATTAACTATTCATTTTTTTTCTATTTTGAATAAGTAAAATAATAATAATAATTATTATTTTTTTTCAATTCAAAGTCAACAGATCCTGTCCGTCGATATATTGAATCACAATTTGATGATACAAATAACTTTTCTCAATCGATCAATAATCCATCGATTGCTAAATTACCTNACATGATGATTGTAAAGTATTACAAGCTGAAATAAGCGATCTTAAAAAACAAATTGTTCGTCGAAGAAAACGACTTCGTTCATTACGACCTAAACTTAAACAAGTCGTTAAAGTAAAAAATTAACTATTCATTTTTTTCTATTTTGAATAAGTAAAATAATAATAATAATTATTATTTTTTTTCAATTCAAAGTCAACAGATCCTGTCCGTCGATATATTGAATCACAATTTGATGATACAAATAACTTTTCTCAATCGATCAATAATCCATCGATTGCTAAATTACCTGATCCACTCTATGTTCTCTATAGTCTTGTTTTGGCTTATCAACAATGTGATGGTACGTAAGAAAATTCTAACAGTATACATGTTATGAGTAAAAACTATTATTCTATGAAACATCATCTAGAACAGATGTCAACGTATGCAAATCAAAGTCTGAGCCATTCTTTGTTGAAACTATTGATATAGAAGCTGAAATTGAATATAAGTAGTATCTGCTTTCAAATATATACGACTAAGCTCCCTCATTTCATTAAAGAAGAATTACTGATAAGAGATGAGTTCCCAAACAGATTCATTAAAGTAATCTTCTCGCGATTGGAATGAGAATAGCTATATGCTATATAATATTTCAAACAAAAAATATTTATCATGATAAATTTCTCTTTGTAAATTGAAATCTTTTAATTTTAGTCAATATCTAAGTTTAAAAATTTTCCAGAGGATTTTTCATTGTGTCTCATTTCTATTCATTATTTTTTCATTGGCAAGGTCTCGCAAATGCTAATAACTTTAGTTTTCAAATATTTCTCAGGCTAAGAACCTGAAAAAAATGTATTCATTTAAATTTAAGTTATGAAAGAAATTATAATAACTAATGAGTCTTTATTTACTTCTAGACGATCATTTTTTCAAGGGGAATTTTTCCAGTTTTTGAAAGCGTTATAAGCAATAATCCACTATTTTGTAGTTTCTTAACTATTTGTATTTTTCATCGAAGTTTATACGCTATTTTCTGAACCGTTTAAATCCTGTTGAATTTTTCTTAGTTAATCTTAAGAATTTGCTAGAGAAAAATAAATAGATGATCGTTAGGTTCAAATTAAGTGTGAACTGCTTTCTATAGGAAAACAAAGTTTCAGTTTATCGATATTCTTTTCCTCTGATGTGTTTCAACGTGCTTTTTCCACAGCGTTCATTTTTTATACATTTAGTAATTACACGTATCTTTGCAACTCATATAATTATAATTTTGTCTAAGTGCAATAAAAATTTTCTATATATTTGCAAACTATTTTTCTGTTTCATGGATGTTTCTTTGAGAATAAAAATTTCCAAGAATAAAGCTTCATTCTACTCATAGGTCGTCATATAACATGCCAAATCGATTCAAAAGAGGATTCATCAACAACTAATGATACTAATTCGGATGGCATAAATACAAATAGTGATCAACAATATCAATTTTTATTGCGTCCACATTCATTACATGTGAAAGTCACATTAATAATTTCTCGTAATTATTTATCAATTGATATTCTGTTAGCTAACATGTTTTTTATTTATTTTTCTTTTAGCTGATCATACAGGAGAATTGATATTTTCATATTTATCTCAATTAAATATAGTTACTGTTCAAGGAAAATTATCAGGTCTCAAAGCCCAACAGAGGTATAGTAAAGAAAAATTAATGATTTAAAATATATAATAGAAAATTTCGTTAAAATATTTTAGTCAAATATTAATATCAACACTTTTACATAATTTACTTGATGATAATGATAATGGTCAATTATCACCCAATCCAACGGCTGATTTTCTTTTTCAACAACTAGGGTAAGAAGAAAGCGATGACATAACAACAAACAACCAAACTATATATTTAATCATTTCCTTCTTCCAGAAAATCAGCACCAATATTTTCTGATGCGATTGGTGGTTATCCATATCATTGGGTTCAGCAATTATGCAAATGTCAAATGGTTCCATCACAGCGTCAAGAACTTGTAACGGATTGTTCAGAAATAATCAAGCGCTTAACACAACGTATGCGTGCACGCATTGCACTTGATCGAATACTTGTTAATCTAGAAAAACATGAAATGCCATTACTAGCTGAAGGTAACGAAACAACGAGTATTCTTAATTCATCATTACGTCGTTCAATAACTAATACGACCACATTACGTTCATGGCGTGAAATATCTTTCGATGATATTAATAAATATCAACCAATACAAACACTTATTAATGAAAATTTAATTGATCGTATAACAACATCAATATACGAATGTAAATTTCAATCGTTATCAACAGATGATAATAATAAAATAACATTATATGCTCATATTTTTATGCCGGCAAATTATCCTCAAGCAAGATCAATTGTCTTATTAAAACTTTTATTACCAATCAATGGTAATAAGATAAATGAACGAACAAGGGCTAATAGTGAAAATATTAAAGTAAGAATTATGGATAGAAATTTTTTTCATAACTTATAGAACCTTAATAAAAAATAGGACAGATAAAAGATATGTAATCATTAATAAGCGAGAGTAACTCTATCTTGCGATGTGATGAGCTACGTATTGATTTCTTCCATTCAATGACTTGTGTTTCTCAGTACACAATCCTTAACCTTAATAACACATGTATGGTAAAACATTGCCTACATGATATCTGTTGGATGATTTGAGTCAAATGGCTGCGCGATTGACTTTTTCAGGATCATTATTTAACTAACAATACCGTGATGTGAACACACAACATAGAAGGAACATGCCAAATAGAAGAGTTCTTTTTTAGTTACGAAGATTTGTTTGAGAACAAGAATCACTATGTAAACTATTGGATCTAACTGTAATTCTCATTCGATCAAATAAAAACTCAACTATTAGTCGTAACTATATCAATAATAAGTAACGACTACCTTCGAATAATATATATATATATTAGTATTATTAACACTAATAACAGAATAATAAAATATTTTCTTGACAGAGTTGCATAGAACAATCATTATATTTCATGTCGATGCAATATGAGTTTTACAGATCATCGAATAATTCATTATTTTTTATTATTATTCTAGATATTGGAACGATCGCTGTTGACTGATATTATCAATGCGTCGGTAACACCAATCGGAAGTTCCAATGTTGACTTATCACAACATTTTACATTACTTGCTCAACAAATATGGCGTTTATCAATTGGTTTTCCCTTATTAATTGATGCTGAATTAGATTTAGCGTGCTCGTATGTCATTGGCTTTTATTTATTATTTGATTAGTTCAACGTTTTTATTTTTTAATAGGAGCCGTCGTCGACAAACATTATTATCACGACTCGTTGATTAATATGAACATTTTTGTATTAATTTACTTCGAAAATTCTTTTTTCTTTGTTTCTGTGGAATAAAAATCAAGACAAAAATTGACTGTTGATTAGTATCTTTGCTCTTCAATTCTAGATATGAATATTCAATAGAAGTGGCGATGCCATGGTATTTTATGTGTCGTCGTATATTATTCAATATACCTCATCGTACTATACGTAGTCGGTGTTTTTTTATAACTATACTCCTTGTTACTATAATAATTGTTATTCTTCTCGCATATCGTTTATCAAATATTCCGCAAGAATGTTTACTAGAACATAATTCATTTCGAAAACAAAACGATATAAATCACAACTCATCATTAGAAAGACCGGTCATATTTATTGGCGGAATGCCACGTAGTGGTACAACATTGATGCGTGCTATTCTTGATTCGCATCCACTTGTCCGTTGTGGTGAAGAAACAAGAGTTATACCAAGATTATTGAATATGAGAGCAGCTTGGGAAAAATCTACTCTAGAATGGAATAGGTAAGTTAATTAGTGTGATAGAAAAAATGACGTTTTTAGAAATTATTAAACTTGTTGATTTGTCATGTTTTGAATCAAATTGTTTTCATTCGCATAATTAGATAGTTATAATCTTTTACTAGATGTAATTATTATCCTATTGTTTGCTTTGCTTCATCTGATGATATGTCGAATTCTATAAATAGAAATATATTTACTATTTATTTTACTAGACTTATGGCTGGTGGCATAAGCAAAGCAATGATTGATTCAGCTGTACGAGCATTTGTTTATGAAATTCTTCTTCATCATAATCAATATGCTGATGTTCTTTGCGACAAAGATCCCTTTGTACTCAAATATGCAGCATACATATCATCTATATTTTCTAATGCAAAATTTCTTCTACTAATACGTGATGCACGTGCTGTCATACATTCTGTGATGACACGAAAAGTTACAATAACTGGCTTTAATTTATTGGATTATAGGCAAAATTTTAAAGTATGGAATAAAGGCATGGAAACAATGATGGATCAGTGCACACAAGTTGGTAAAGATAAATGTTTACCTGTTTATTATGAACAATTAGTTTTACAACCGAAAAACGTTATCGAAAATATTTTGAAATTTTTAAACTTAACTTGGGTTGATAGCGTATTGCATCACGAAGAGCTTATTGGAAAGAAAATATCTCTATCAAAGTAAGTTTGAATGAAGCGAAAACAAGAACTGAAATTTTAGTTGTTTATCATAGAACTGAACATTCATCTGATCAAGTTATTAAACCGATTAATTTGGACGCATTAACAAGATGGATTGGTCACATTCCCAGTGATGTCAAAAGTGAAATAGATACATTAGCACCAATGCTCAAAAGACTAGGCTATGATACGCAATCCGACGTACCAACATATGGTACTCCTGATCAATTAGTACTTGATAATATGAATAAATTGAAAGAAAATGCAGAATTTTGGGATTCTAAAGCGAAATTTTACGCTCGTCGAGCACCTAACGATACACGTATATTCCAAAATGATACCAAACATCAACCGATTCTTTAGTATTACAGCAATATAATATGTGCTCGCTGTTTATATAAACTAAAGAAGAGAAAACATCATTTTATAGTACCTTTTACTTTTGTTTAACAAATTTTGCATTAGCCGTCTTTTTCTCTTTGACTTTTTGTCGCAACTTTTCCAGAAACGAAAGAAGAATGAATATTTTTTTTGTAGTTACATGTTATTCTGTTTGTTTTTCGAGATACGTTATTTTAGTCATATCCATATGGTAGATAGCAATTTTTTTATAATTACATCTATGCTCGTGTTATTGCAACTGAAACCTTGCAAATTCATTTATACAAAGTTATTTTTGATTGGTAGAAGAAGAAAAGGCTGATAAAAAGAAAGCTTCTAAATAGTATATGAAATTCGTCGATAAGGAAAGAACAAATATGCTTTTATTGAATTGCTTCTTCTTGATAGGACAACTTTCCGTATCCTTTATTATAGCAAAAATATTGAACTACTCTTCTTTTTTTTTTCTTTTAAACAAGTCATGATTAGGTGATTAATGATTAACTGTTGAGGTGGACCTTATCGATACTTCATTGATCTCTAGTTTTCTAAATCAGCTTGCTTTATTTTTGTTTTGCCTTCGATAAGAAAAGTGAAAATGTGATCCAGTGAGCACGTCGAAAACTCTGTGAGCCTTTTCTTTGTCGGTAATTTTCGTGTATGAAACTTGTTTTCTCATTCTTTCATGTTTGTTTGTTTTTGTATGCACGTTTTCGTAATTTGTGCCGCATTAGCATTAATAGTCATTTGTAGCGATATTTCATAGTTTGCAATAGCCTATTTCTGATCGCATTCATTTATAACATGAATAAAATCATAATTTACTACTATAACATAAAGACGATAATCGAACAATTCAAAGCGAGTATCATGTTCATCAAGTACTGCAAAGACACGCTACTCTTGATCAAAATACGACAATAAAGTTTTGATAACAAACTGAGACTAGGAATCCTATAACTGTCCACATCTGATCATGTTCGACTCGAATCGAATGTATTAGAGTTTGACCATAGAAGCGTTGTTTTGGATGTAATCAGTACTAATTTTCCTTAACTACGTTCATTCATTCTTTCATTGTTATTTTATGGATAGTTGAGAAACATGGGTTACAATTAGAAATCAAAGGCATTGCTTATTGGTATCAGTGATAAATGAGTATGAAAAGTTTTAATTCAGAAAAATAATCATTCTAACTGCATGCATTACATCTAATTTCTTGAGCATTCAAAAAGACATATCTTCTAAAATTTATATATCTTCGATAAGTAAATTCATAATTTTGTGTCTATTCAGAGACTTAGTGTGTTCTATTCGTATTTGATCGTGATTTATTTTCAGCAAAAATAAATATTGTCAACTGTTAAACTTTTATGCTCGAATTCAGTGCATTTTAGAATCCTTAGGAATGTTTATTCATTTTTCTTGAAGCTATTATTTTTAGTATTATGAAGTAACTGTCAACACTGTTTTTATTGATTAAAAAATTTCGTGCACCTATCTATCGCTAGTACAACGAAATCAATTGATTTAGTTTGCACAGAAATTGTTGAGGGTGTCGATGCATCGAAAAGAGAATGCTCATTTACATTTGCATCCATGTTTTAATCCATTTCTATCTTATTCGTTTAGCTTGATTTCAGTAGTTTGTAGTATGTTGAGTTTCGCATTCCATACGAAAAACGACATTAAAAGGTAACTTTTTAAGTAATTAAAGTTGAATACCAAACGTGAATCACGAATGTATCAACACTAGTCCATTTTATATAAATGTATTTGAAAGCGAAGCCTAAAGAATTTATTATAATTACTTCAAAATATTTGAATATCAATGAAGTACGCTGAAGCATTAACTTTCGCTTATGCCCTCATATTATTATTAGTCATCCGTAGTTTATATGCGTTTCACTTACACTTCACATTATTGGAACGACGCTTTTCCCGTCCTCTTTCACTCTCGAATCGTATGGTATAGCTTTTTTCGTAGTAATGAAATATGTTAAGAAAGACACATGTACTTTCGGATGAAATTTTCAAAACTATAGTCATCTACATATGAAATTGATTATCATTAATTACGATTAAAACGATAAAATCGTTGTTTTTATTGCTCAACTATCGTATAGAGTATATGTTTAAAACTTAAATTAGTAAAATAAATTCGTTCACATTGATTTTGATATTTAATAAACAGCAAAAAATAATAATTATTATTACGATACAAAATACTTAGAAAAAGAAAACACTTGAATACAATAAAACAACTGAAAAACATTTTTATTATGTATTTTTCTTTGCTATGATCTTTTTCGTCGGTTCATTTTCAATAATAATCATAGCCAATTGACTTCGTGATGCTAGACCCTTTTCACGTTGCATTAAACATCGACTATATTCAAGTGTATACGATCGTTTTATTGAATCACATTTTATTGGATGATAATGAACACGTAATGCTTGATCAGGTGCACGTAAAATACTTATATCAGTTACTTGTACCAATAGATCATAAAGAGTCATCGATGACAATGATATACTATTTGATAATGATAGTTTTTTCAAATTTAAATAATCACTCATATACATTCCAATATGATCAAACGCATAGAAATTAAACCAACCATGTGACTTATGTAAATCAATTGTAGAATTGTCTGTCATGTGATATGTACGCGCAATAATATGTGGTTGATATTGATAGAAAGCAATAGGAAAAAATGCTTGCACATTTTCAATAACATTTAAACGACAACGATTTAAAAAGTCTGCTTCAATATCAACATATGGATTGGTTATAAATATTAAGGAATTTGTTTGAAGTTTTGTTTCAAAAAAATCTAATATGTATGCTGCTTGCGTATAACGTGTTGTTGTTGATAAGGGTAAAAGTATAGTATGATATATTACTGCTAATTGCGTTCTCGTACGACGTAATAACTCAACTTCACGTCGAAGAGTATCAAACCATTTTTGTGTTTGAGATAATTCATGCTTTGTTGTAACAATATGAGCAAGATGTAATTCAAATTTATCACGAGTTTCTTTATCAAATAAGGATTTATTCGCATGACGAAGAAAACGTAGTGCAACTGATTGTTCATCTCTATATATAGGCAAAATAAGATAGATTTTAGTTGTTTCAGTAACAAATGGCATTGGCACAGTTTCAACAAGACCTAAAAAGAAAATATTTAATTGAAATTTAATTTTCATAAAGAATAAACAAATTATTTAATCAATCGTTTGACTACTGGCTTAGTTATTTACATTCTTCATGTTGTTTTTTAATTATTTCAAAAAAAGACAAATAACGATCATAGTATTTATTTTTGTTTTAATTTTCAGTAGGATATCTAACGAGTAATTCTGCTTAGAAAAACTGTTGATAGATTAATTTTTTCTCAAGAACTCGTTTTTTCTTTGTCAATTCAGTTATAACCTAAAAGCATTCTTCATCAATATCGATTCTTTTTCAATAGACTTTTAACTTGTGTAATCTGAGCTCCTCTGTTGTGGTTGTCATAGGGTTCACATGTAATATGAACTATTAAGTTGACGATTTGAACAACACTGTTTACGAATCAGTCGCTTGAATGAGAAACCTTTTTGATAAAAGAAAATGCTATCTTGATACGTTAAACTACGTAGATCAAATTTTAACTCCATCATAGATAATGTTTGGCTTCTCGGAGAACCCATATAACTTAATTCTTAAATGAGGTAAGGTACTCGTGGTGTATTGGACTTGAAGGCAACCATTTTGCGCACTCAACATTTTCATCGACTTTTTAAATTCATTCTTACGTTGATTGTGTCATTTGAAATAACATGAAATCAGATTAATCATATCGTGCAGTAGAAGTAACGCAAATTTTTCAAGTTAAAAATGACATAGTACGCCTTTAGTTTCAGTTCTGATAAAAAAAAGCAATTAAAATATTTTCTTGAAAACGATTGTTTTTCGGCGCAAGGAGTCGTTGAACTATTTACTGTTCTCAGAATCATATATGGATATTTCTGATCTTTTTCGTTATGTAACTAACACAGTGATCGAACTTTTTCCAATGAAATATTGAAAATTTTATTCAAATAGAAATAAATCAGTTCTATTGAATTCAATTTTTAATATTTTACAAATCTGCTTTTCAGTCAGAGAATAGATTCAATTAATAAATTCTATGAAATATCTCATGTAGAATACTTATAGATTGTTTTATTCTCTCTCAAATATATCAACTCTGACCTCATCCATACACTTCGAACACGTATATCTAGAATTTTCCATAGCGATGATTGTAGAATAATCTTTTCAACATCTTTGTTATCTATTCAGTTAAAATACTCAGTACAATTTAATTCGTGTAGATCATACATTGAACACAAAATACTTAATTTTCTTTATTTCAAAATCTATTGCCGGTGCATACCATAAAATCGAATGAATAATAAAAAGTATACTTAGCATACCTAATGGTCGCATCAACTCTACACGTTTGGTATATTCAATTTGATCTTGATCAGCAAGTAAGAGATCCATAATATAATGTGTACCTCGTGTTGGATCGAATTGCCGATAACCATTTAGTAATTTTTTTAAATTCAATCTATTTTATAAAGAGAAAAATTCTATTCAACACAATTAGAAGAACATAGTTGTAATCACTCGTACGAAAAGCTATATTTTTTTTGTAATTGTTCCAAAGCATGATCGATAACTTCATGTACATCTTCATAATCATCACCTTGAACAAGAAAAAGAAAGTTAGTATAATCAAGTTGAGTTTGACTTTTTGAATTCAAAGAAAATAAAACAAACCATTCATCGGACTGATCACATCATTATCTGTTTTTAAATAAATATGAGTTTCATTAAAAAAATCCCAACGAAGAACATCAAATCTTGTCGGTGGTTTAAATGGTGGTGGTACACCAACTGGCCATGGAATATTTCCACAACCTTCAGGTGCATAACATGATAGTTCTTCGATATTTTCCTCATATTCTGCTATACTTGTCGTCATCTCATCAAGTTCAACTTGATTGAAATACCTTACGAAATAAATTTTGTTGATTAGAAAAAAACAAATGCGCTTGCAAATTTTAATTATACTTTTGAAGTTTAAGCATTGTTTCAAGATCATTGATTGGATGAACTGTTAATGTTTGATTGAAATCTTCATTTTTAGATAATCGATCAATATCAGCATCGAATTCAAATCGATAATTAACATAAGCAGTATATTTATAATTCTATAGACGTTTCATTTGAAATTTAAATAAAAAAAAAAAAAATTGAAGCTTACACTGGCTGTGTTTGTACAAGGTAGTTTAGCTGCTTTTAAAACACATCGTCCAATGTTGTCGGTTAGATCTTGTGAATAAGCATTATTTGTACACCAATCAATCTCATCGAGTATTTTCCGAAGTACAGTCTAGAAATATATTCAGTCGATTATTTCTCTTGAAAGACAAACAATTCCTATTAGTGTCTTATTTAGTAAAAACAAATACAAGCTAAATTTACAGTGAAGAGCATACAAGTAGCATCTGGTGTCTCATATTTATTCTGTGCGAAAAAATATATCATCTTTCGAATAGACACGATCGAACGACTTCTTTGTGTTTTGGTGAGATTAATTACCATAGACAAACGAAGAAGACAACATTACATTTTTTTACCGTATCACATAACTCGGCAACGATATATGATCAGCTTATTGTCGACAAATCTCGATTCGATTCGAAATCGAGTGTTATTCGTTATTCTCAATTTCCGTCTATGCAAAAATTGATTGCTCAGTTTCGAATCGAGAAAATATTGACCTTCTATAATTTCAATTTTTAAATACATACTCCAGATAGAATGATACCAGATCCAAAATAACAATAAACAGCATGTACATCATCAAATGCTTGTCCCATATAGAGATCTTGACTAATACTGATATGATTCAAAAATTCATTCAACTGAAATATAATGAAACACGAATAATTATTTCATAAAACTTCTTTTCTATTGAAATTACTTTAAAACCTCGTATATAGGTATTATCCGGTAAGAGTACAAACCAATCATATAATTTAATCATCTTTTCAGCAAGATATTTTAATACATAAAATGGTTTTAAATAAGCTCGTTTATCATGTACTGCAATAACTTGCATACTTCGAGGAAAATCTTGTACATCTTCATCAATAAAAAATAATAAACGATTTACATAATCTTGTAATGTTTGATTGATAAAAAATGCAAATGTATTCAAACGATGTGGTTCAGTTAGTACAGCAACAAGAACTTTTTCACGTATGCCTAATTCATCAGCAATATAACGCGGTCGAGTCACTTTAGATGTATTTGACGATTGTGTAGATGTTGAGAAAGATTTATTATTCGAGTTTAGTTCTAATGTGGGTGAATGTATTTGTGGTTCATAATCTTTACTACCATAATCAACGAGTGTTACATCGACAACTGAACGTGATTCTCGACTTAATATTCGAAATGGATCGAATCTATCACTAAACGACAGTGTTCCATTGCCAAAATGACTATTGAATGACGATGAAAATGGTTCAGAAAAAAGTGAGAGAGGATTCTCACAGACGCTCATTATTGGCAGACATGCTAAACTCAATGCAAAACCAAGTGAGAGTCCGACCAATATTGATAACATATAGCGAGACTTCAGACGTGTCCGATGAAACAAAAGTGACATAGTTGAACATATATAACTAATTAGTTGAGTCAGTTTTGAATGAATCGTTAAACAACAAGGATAGCAACAAATACTACTGTTATTAAATGATGTACGAGGATTATTGTTGGATTGAACTAGAAGAAAAAACAGTAGTATGAATAAAAAAATTTTAAATTTATTTAAGATTACGGGAAAAAAATGCTTGAAGTAAATATACATTTTTTTTTAATGTAAATAGCATTACCGTAAGCATTCAAAGTAGTTAACGTTGTCAAAGAATAAGATGTTTCTACTAAACATTTCTCACTTCACGTACATGTATATTTGAAAATGAAAACATCAATAATATAAATATTGTTTAATCGTTTTCAATTAAGTAGAAAAATGGAATCTACTAATGTGTACTCTCATAGTCGTGATTTTCTTAAGAAAAAGAAAAAGATTCGATCGTCTCACCTTCTAATCGTTCTCAACCATCTTGTCAACACAAAAGCTCCATTTTATGCATGCTGTCGTTTCTTCATCCTTCTCTTTACATCTTTCAAAGTAAAGCTAAAAGGTACATGTGAGACCTGAGAAAAAAACGAACATAAAGAGAAGAAAAAAACATATTTGATTATTCTGTTTGCCTAAGCTCTATGTATACGGCTGTTTATAGCTGTGCCATCGCAAGAATAGAATCATTCTTTTTTTTACGTATATATCGCATATGTACAAAAGAGTAATAGACAAGCAGAACAAAGAAAGAAAGCCTTATCAATACTCATATCCAAGTACACGCATATTGTTTCAGACTGTTCTGATAGTCGTAGTAATAGATGGTTAGCTGTGTACAATTATATAGAACATCTGGCGAATATAAACAAAATGAATGATAGTATGAAAAGAGATAAATGATTATGAATGAGATCGATAATGTACGTCAATATTTGTTTGTCTATTGCAAAACAATTCATCGCCGATTGAGGTTTTTAGTTTATAAAATATCATAAAAACAAAATACAGTGTTTTGCTTGTCCTTCTCAATCCATGCAACCGATATGACAATAATGGTGCAATTACACGATCATGAAAACTATTTTATGTATTTTAATGTATTGTTATGTTTGAGCACAGTGCATTACTATGTACTTTCTAGGGAACAATACATTAAGAGTTATGAAATACGTTTTTTTATTATTAAATGCCATCAAAATTCTGCTATACGACAAGAGGCATCAAACGATTATAGGTACTCATCGTTTCGTCGATGTTTTCTGCCGTACCGAACCATATACTGTTTTGTCTTCTACATGAATTTATTTTTTTAAGTGATATCAATCCGTTTTCTGCACACACTTTGGATTAACATTTGTCAATACATATACGTCTTACCGTTCTTCTATTCTCTTTTTTCAACTAAACGAATATATATATGTATAGATGCAATTTGAACTCAGATCGATATGATTTAGTTCTCGCAGCTGTAAAAAGGACGACGAAAAGTGAATAGTGAAAAAGAGCTACATTTAATTTAAAATGAGTGTGTAATTATCATCAATTTTTATTCTAATTCATAGACTTCTTTCAGCATGTTTTCTTGTCAAGATAATATGCAACAATCAGCAGGAGGCCACATGTATATTCAACGATTACGTATAGATGTGATCAGATATATATAGTTTACTTATGTCCAAATAAATATTCTTGAGACTGAAATAAATACATATGTATATATATGTTCGAGCTCGAAGGATTGCGGCGTGTGAATACTTGTCGACTACTGACAATAATTCGATTTAGTAAAAGAAAAGAAGTTTACCTGAGAGTAGTAAAATACTCTTTTATCCTTATGTATCCAATGTGAAATAAAATTCCTTCTCTCTGCATAATCATCAAAACAGGTAGACTATTGGTAGCTATATGCTTTCCAATTTAACATCGATGAATGAAATTCTTCCAAAAATATTTTTCGAAATTCTAGTCTTTCGTTAGTACTTTACAGTTCATTAAATGTAAATCAATATATTTTTATAATGTAATTTCATCTGATTGCTTTTGTACAGTCTATTTGGATTATTTGGCTGCATAGCTTTTCTGAATAGCTCAGAGCTAAATATGAATAGAACACTGACACTGACAAAGTCCGGAGGGCTTTTGAAAAAAAAATGCGAACGCATTGAAAATCACTCATTTCGAATGGTAAATTACATTCATCATGTACGTATACGATCGTTTCGAATGCTGTTTCGCTCCTTTCATCTGTACTCTTAGAATAAAATATGTTTTCTTTTATTATACATTCATTGATTGCAATACGTATTGTTTAACAAGAGGAATATTGAATATAATAATCCGGCGATTTTTTCTTTCAAATTACTATTCATAACAAAAGCTGAAGTGTTCTTTTGAAAGCAAACCGATTATATGTTCGATGACCGATTTGATTATCCATTAATTGAAAACATTGTCAATGGATTTATTTGACCATAAGTAATTAAAATTAGATCCTTTGTGAAAAAAAAATTGGATGACTTATAGAAGATTTTCAAAGCATCCAATTAGAGCAACAAAATACTTCAGTTAAAAGTACTAATATGAATCTTCGGTATTTTTTTTATGCATTATTTAAATAGAAAATGAAGTCGCTCTGAATTTATTTTTAGTTCTATGAATTCAATAGCTAATAATAATACATCATTTTGAAAAGAAAATATTCTTCTATTGCTTTTCTTTGAATGTAATAAAACTTTTCGTAAGATGAAAACTGTTTGTAGGATGTAATTAGAAATGTTTCTTTTTTTTTCAATCAAAATAAAGAACACAAAATATGGGTCACATACAGACAAATACAGCGTATCTTTTTATTCATAGCATTAACGGTATGTATTTATTTTTGCAGATATACACTTACTTGTTATGTGGATTTAGTTTTTTAGATGACGAAAACGATTTTTGTGTTGTGTGAGAATATTATTACTCATTTATATATGAATGTGAAGGATATTCGACACAGTGAAATACGTCTTGCCTTACAAAAACATTCGACTGATAAAATTGATACTGTCGAACAAAATGCATCGATTTCATTCGACCTATATCGAATATCATACCTTATTTTTATTTTGCGCATTTATCTATTTTCATTCTATATGTCAGGATTTTTAGCCAGACTATTTTCTTACAGCTTTGTTTTTCTAAGGATTATCCGATTGAAATTTGTGATGCAGCAAAATTTTCAATTGACAAAAGTTTTCTTGTTTTTTTCCTTGTAAAAATTTATAGCAAGTTCAAATAAAGACTGCTGTAAGTCATCATCTGCTTTAGAACACATCGAATCATTATTAATTCCCCCTGCACACGCTTGCATATTTGATAGAAACCATTCGATTGATCTTGACATCTATTCAAGTAGCGAACAGACTACCATCAACAAATGATTATTATTAATTCGATGAATTTTGAAATAACATTCAACAATTCAGAAAATAATAATGGATGATTTCGAATTGAGACAACCCTAAAATTCTTGTGAATTGTCTGTTATCTAAGAATATTTTTTTTACTTCAGCGCCGATAACACAACAAGCATTGCTACTTATGTTTAAGTTCTTACAAATTTCTGTCGTTACATCAACTAGTCACTGCATCGAATTCAGTTATTCAGTAACAAATACCTTTTTATTGTTGTTTGTAATAATACAATCAGTTTTTGTTGAAAATAAATGAAAAACAATTTAATTATGTCAAATGATTTTCTCTTAAACATGGAAATTCTTTGGCTCGTTCTCTATAAAGTCAATAGGAGTTCTACAATAATAAAGGAGATAACAAAAAAATAAATTTAGATGTACTTTTATCGAATTAAAATGACAAAAAAAAGAATAAAGCGAGTTTGTATTCTTTATATCAGCGAAATTTTAAGCAGATAACAAAGATACTACCCTTGTACTTAGTTCGCATAAAATACGCACTCACTATGGGCTCGATATTGAATAAACAACATATTAATGAAAGTTTAGAATTAACAAATTTAACTAAAACAACAAGATCAAAATCAGTCACTGAAAATCAAGATGATTTTGAAGAATGTATTCTTGTTTGGCTTGACTCGGCTAATCAATATAATGATGACTGGATAGAAGAATCCAATCATGCTCGAGAAATAATAAATAATTTAAAAACATTTGATAATCCCAATGATTGTATTAATTTTATCAAAATGGTTGTTAATGATAAAGTTTTTCTGTTTGTTTCACAGTATGAATTATTTATTGGTTTTAATTAGATTTTAATTAATATTGTTTTTTTCTTGTTTCTTTTTATTTTTGCAGTCAATATGTTCATTTAATATGTTCCGTTAAAGCTGAACTTCGTTCATTATCATCTATCTATGTCTATTGCGATTCAACTGTCACAACGATAAAAAGAACGCAATTAGAAACTTGGGCTAAAGCTAATGAACCATTAATAACCGGTGTTTATTTAAATTCAATAGAATGTTTCTCACAATTAACAGAAGACGTTAACGATGTCTGTGATCATGATTCAATCCCTGTAACATATTTGAGTCCACAAATAAAAAATTTAAATTTAAAACAAGCAAGTTCATTTCTTATATTTCATTTATTTTTTCAAAATATTTTGTTCCACCTATCATCATCATCATCACCTATTGATAAACCAGAAATACAACGAATATTACGTTCGTGTTTTTATTACTATCGTGATAATAATAAACGTTCAGATGAAATTAAACATTTTGAACAAAACTACAAATCTGAATTAGCTATCGATTGGTATTTAAGAACGAAATTTCTTTCACGTCTTTTACACAAAGCTAGTCGAACACAAAACTTTTCACTTCTATTAAATTATAGTTTTATTTTTCGTGATATACAACATTTAATGGATGAAAACAAATCAATAGATTCAGATAGCTTACAAACGAATACCTATTATCGTGCACAAAATTTAAATGCTGATGATTTATATCGTTTACGTATGAATTTAAATGGTATTATATCAATAAATCGTTATCTTGATCTTTGTAAAACTATTGAAGAAGCTATTAGCGAAGTTTCATTAAAATCTAATACACTTGAAACTGTTTTATATCATTTTTCTGTAAGTCATTCATATAAATCAATATCAGATAATAAAATTCTTCTTTCGATTGGTACATTATTTCGTATTCAACATATTGGAATGCAACTTGATGGTATATGGCATGTACATTTGAATTTCATGGCAAAAAATGATATCAATGAACAGGTCAATACTTTATTGAGTGAAATTGACTATATTCCACATCCATATTTAACTATTGGTCTTGTTTGGGATAAAATAAAACAATCATCAAAAGCGGATCGATTTTATCGTTTACTAATTGGTCATTTACCTAAACTAGATGAAGAAACAGCACTAATTTGTAACTATGTTGGAGCTATATTTCGTTTAAAATGTCAATATACAACCGCGTTGAATTATCATCAACAAGCATTAACAATTTATCAAGAAAAAAATCAAACAAATTCTTCGTCCTATGAAAATATTGATCGTACATACGCACAAATAGCACTTGTTTATAGGGATATGGGAGAAATATTAGCAGCTGTTAAACATTTTAAATTAGCGCTTAAACAAGGAGAAGAGATTTTAGGTCATGTCGGAGAAATCTATAGAAATTGGGGACAATTCAATATTGCACAAACATATTATCAACAAACTAAAGTAGAAAATAACATAGGACTTTGTTATATTTATCAACGAATGTTTTCACAAGCATTATCTCATTTGAAAAAAGAGACGGAATCAATTTCAAATATAAATCTAGGAGTCTATCATCAATTACAAAAAGAATATAGTACAGCATTGATTTTTTTTGAACGAGCACTAGAAGCCGTTAAAAATCATCCATTAGATACAGCTATGATACATTCATATCTTGGTCTTTTACATTGTGATCGACGACAATGGTTATTATCATTGAAACATTATGAACAAGCACTTGAACTATATAAACGTCATCTATCAACAGCGAATCATCCAACGATTGCACTTGTTCATGATGGTCTTGGAACATTATATCTAAATAAAGGTGAATATCGTGCAGCACAACGTGAATTTGAACGTTGCTTAGAATTACAATTACGTGTATTATCACCGAAACATCCCGATATAGCTGGAACCTACAATAATTTAGGTGGTGTTTTTAATGAAATGGGACATTACGAACAAGCATTATTGTATCATTATGAAGCACTTGCTATAGCCACAGCAACATTACCGATCGATCATTTTGATATAAAATTATATGAACATAATATAACTGAAACTAAACGAAAACTTGCGTATAATTAAAATTCACTTATATATAATTATTTTTTCACTTTTTGTCAAACTATTTCAAAAAAAAAGGAAAGTGATTCTATTTGACGATTGTATTAAAGTATTATAATTGGTATATTTATATTTTTGTTAAATATATTTTCTTATTTATGTTTCAGCAAACAAAATTCTAGTAGAAAAATTCAAGAGACAGTATTCCAGTATCCATACTGCAAGTTCTATTTTCAGACAAACAATGTGATAGAAGAAAATAGTTAATAATGATTGCTGTCATATTCAATTCATTCATATGATCGTGGATATAAATGATTGGCTTTCACAATCTACTCTCATTGAACTACTTTCAATCGTCATCTAAGATAGATAGCTACTCCATGTTTAATGTATAATATGCAATGCATTATATTCTAGCATCATCATTTTTTATACAAAGAATTCAATTGATAAGATTAGAATTAACAAATTAGAATTTTCTCTCATTATTAATATGATGATATAAGCAATTAAATATTTGTCATAAACCAAAGGATGATTATTAAAATTTATTTAGCAAAAATGAGTTAATATATGCTATTGTAATTGCACAAAATTATGAATAAAAAGGATAAAGAAAAAAGAAAAAAAGGTGATAATGATGATGATACATCATTATAGTGGGATAACAGGGTATATGATTTACGTGCAATTCTAATAGTAAAAACTGAAGATGGTTGTTTTAAAAGATAGAAAAAAGAAAAAGAACTATTAAAAAAAATTTCATAGCTGTTCGATTGATTAATTTTTTTATTGATTCTATCGATTTAAAAACATTTACGATGAACAATTGATGGACCAGCTTCATCGTATTCTTGTTTTGAGATCCACATTTGTTGAAATGTAGATAATGAAGCCAAAATTGAACCACCAATCCATACTGAGTATTTACGTTCAGGTGGAGCAATAATTTTGATTTTCATTGTTGATGGTGCTAAAGCTGTTATTTCTTTTTGCATACGATCAGCAATACCAGGATACATTGAGGTACCTAATTTATAATTAGTTTTTTTTAGAAACATAAATATATGTATTCATTGGTATGAGTATTGTTTACCTCCTGATAAGACTGTGTTAGCATATAAATCTTTACGAATATCAATATCGCACTTCATGATTGAGTTGAATGTTGTTTCATGAATACCAGCAACTTCCATACCCTATAGAAGAAGAAGAAATGATTATTAATTAATAATCCATGAAACATATCTATAAATACATACCAAAAATGATGGTTGAAAGAGTGATTCTGGGCAACGGAAACGTTCATTACCAATGGTAATAACTTGACCATCAGGTAATTCGTAACTTTTTTCTAATGATGATGTTGATGCAGCTGTTGCCATTTCTTGTTCGAAGTCTAAGGCAACATAACATAATTTTTCTTTGATATCTCGGACAATTTCACGTTCAGCAGTTGTTACAAATGAATAACCACGTTCAGTGAGGATTTTCATTAAATAATCAGTTAAATCACGACCAGCCAAATCAAGACGAAGAATGGCATGAGGTAAAGCATAACCTTCATAGATGGGTACATCGTGTGTAACACCATCACCTGAATCAAGAACAATACCAGTTGTACGACCAGATGCATATAATGAAAGTACAGCTTGAATGGCAACATACATAGCTAGAAAAAAATCAATAAATCAATAAACTATTTTCTTATATCAAAAGTAAAAAGATTTACCTGGTGAATTAAATGTTTCGAACATGATTTGTGTCATTTTTTCACGATTGGCTTTTGGATTAAGTGGAGCTTCAGTGAGAAGAACTGGATGTTCTTCTGGAGCAACACGAAGTTCATTGTAGAAAGTATGATGCCAGATTTTTTCAATATCATCCCAGTTTGTAATGATACCGTGTTCAATTGGGTATTTAAGTGTTAAGATACCACGTTTTGATTGAGCTTCATCACCGACATATGAATCTTTTTGACCCATACCAACCATAACAGCTTGATGACGTGGTCGACCAACAACCGATGGAAATACTGATCGAGGAGCATCATCACCAGCGAAACCAGCTTTGCACATACCTAATCATTTGAAGACAAGAAAAAAGGACAGATTGTTTTCAATAAATTTGTATGCATTTTATTTTGTTCGTAGTGATATTTTACCTGATCCATTGTCGATTACAATAGCAGCAACGTCTTCGTCACACATGATTATTTCTTATAAGAACTATTAGATGATGATAAATACGATGGATGTGTATATGTCTCCTCTATTGAGATTGTCTGCAAAAAGAACGAGAACCGCAATATCTTCTTGACTATATACACATATACCGAAATAGTCTTTTCTTTCCTATAATATTCTTCGCTTTTTTCCCTAGAGATAAATGCATCAGTCGATACCAAATCGGGTAATACGCATCGTTATGACAACGGGCGACTGGAAGAAGAAGAAAAATATATACATAGATGATAACCGCTTCCTGCTTCGTTATCCTATATATTTGTGCCAGCAGTATATTCCAGATATTTTCAGACGTAGAGTAATAACCTATAGAATTGGAACGATATACACGCATTGATCACGTTCTTCATTTTTGGAAAATAATACTACTGTTCGACGTTACTATCAACATGTAGCAAAGAATACACAGAAGAAAAAGAAAGGAAGCATCGATATCTTCAAATAGATGAAACGGCGTGTAAGGAAAAGCAATAATATATCCAAGAAAAGAAATAACAATGTTGTAGGATACTATCCTATCAGATTCTTTATCGACTGAGGTTCACATTGAATTGATTCTAACCAGAATTATCCATTGACAGATTTATTTTTATGTTTTGCTACTAAGAAACTGATTGGCTTATAATGTCAAAAAAAGAAATAGCCGCTTGTTTTCCCAATTTTTGAAAATATAGAAGAAAAAGGCTTTCATCATTTTTTGTTTTACTTTGAATGTATACTATCAATCCAATCCATTGAAAGGTTGACTTAGAGACCATCAATAGAACAATGGAAAAACTATAATCAACAATCGAATAGTTTGTGATGTGGCAGACATATGTATATGCGATATTGGATGGATATAATAGCGAACGAATGTACCCAATTGATCCAGGCCATTTTCAATTATATTTTGCCTATTTACCAGCATATTATTCTTGGAAAATTGAAGAGAATTTTAGTTCATTGAATTTCTATTGATAGTTATTACTATTTTAATACTTTCTGTACTGACAATGTGATATTTACAGATAGTCGGCAAACAAAGAATTTGAGCATGAAATTTTATTCATATATATATTGATTTTAGAGTCACTTGGATACCGTAAAAATTTCATAACACAAATAATATCTTCTACTGCTGATGTTGAATGATTTGGACATGCAATCATTCGTCGCTTCAACATGTTATGCAACAATGTTTAGAAATCAATACTCTAGAAAAGAAACATTTCCTCTCAGTAGCACTTTTAGATTGCTCTGGTGATCACCAGTGAATGCGTTGCACTATGTTGAAAAACTACTTAAATGGTTAGCTTTAATCTTCTAAATAAGCTTCATCAGAACGAATCCTTGTAAGCTTTTTTTCTAGATTGATGTCCCTGACATATAGACAAAATATCATCGGAAACAACGTGCATCAGCTGGGGATCGTTCTTCATCTGACTTCTGCTGTTATTGTCTTGGATAAATGAATATAATGTTGTATTCATGTTACGAATAGTAAATTAGAAATGGTATAAATTAATATAATATTTCGTTAAGTATTGTTATAAGAGCCATCCCGCGTAAGCCACGACCGATCCTACTCAATCGATGGAAACCAATTTGACTCGTTTCTGTATACGTTTGCAAGGGCAAGAGTTTAATGAATTTTGGCGCAAGCCGTTTCAAAAAATATTGTTCCGTTCCCGAGATATTCAGTTTTTTCTGAGAGCACCCTCGTACAAAAGTGACATTTCCTACAATTTTTTCTGATATCAATATCTCTCCAAAAGTGTATTTATTTAAGTTGAAATATTTGGTGTAAATCTGCCTCTAGTAGATGTATTTTTCCCAAAAGACACGAACTCAAATGGTTGAACCGTGAATGACTTGACTGCAACAACAAAGCACATGAAAAATTTCTCACTTTTTGCGATTTTGTGCATGTACCTATCGGCTTGAATAAATCATACTAGAGAGCTGAAATTTAGGCTATCGTGCGATCTTGATAAGTACTAACTCTGATAGAAATTTTAGCTCCGTAGCTAGCTTTTGAGGCGAAGGCGGCTCTCGTCAAAAATGGGATTTTCACCAAAATCACGATTTAAGAGTGAGCTATTCAAAGTTCTGCCATTATGGTTTCAAACTTTGCACATAGTACTACAAAATCCTGCAAAAATTAGGATGGGACAACGTATATTGTTGTCCAGAGCCTTATATGAAAATGAGGAAAAAACTGCATGTTGTAAGCAAAATTCTTCCAGATTTGTTCCCGAATAAACAACAAAGTTAAGCAATAGAAAGAATTTACTATCTACTATATATGAGCACACAATCTTCTACTCACTGAGGTATAAAGATCCTTTGAAAGTGAGAAAAAAATATTTCGATAAAAACCATGGAGGGGAGTACAGCATTAGTTTCCCCTATCGAAATCCTTGTACTCCCCTCCATGGTTTTTATCGAAATATTTTTTCTCACTTTTAAAGGATCTTTATGCCTCAGTGAGTAGAGGATTGTGTGCTCATATATAGTAGATAGTAAATTCTTTCTATTACGTAACTTTGTTGTTTATTCGGGAACAAATCTGGAAGAATTTTGCTTACAATATGCAGTTTTTTCTTCATTTTAAGATAAGGCTCTGGATAACAATATACGTTGTCCCATCCTAATTTTTGCAGGACTTTGTAGTACTATGTGCACAGTTTGAAACCATAATGACAGCACTTCTACAGACCTGATTTTGCTCTGAATGGCTCACTCTTAAAATCGTGATTTTAATCAAAGTTGTTTTCTTGGCGAGGGTGCTCTGAGCCATAGGAGCTAGTTGGAGAGCTGAGTTTTTTATCAGAGTTAGCACTTATTAAGTTCTCTCAGTGGACAAAGTTTCAGCTTGTTGGTAGAAACTGTTCAATCCTTATGTGCATGCACAAAATCGAAAAAAATTCAAAAAATTCATGTGTTTCTTTGCTCTGACCAACTCATAGATGATTCATCTATTTGAGTTCATTTCTTTTAAGAATAACAGATAGAACTAAGATAGACTTACAGTAGAAAATTCAACCAAAACAGATGTACTCATGAATAGATATGAATGTTACAAAATATCACAAAAAATGACATTTTTTTACGAGGGGCTCTCAGAAAAAATCGAATATCTCGGGAACGAAACAATATTTTTTGAAACGGCTTGTGCCAAAATTTATTAAACTCCTGCCCTAATAAACTTGTAAAGAAACGAGTCATATTGGTTTCCATCGATTGAGCAGCTCTTTTAAGAATCGGTCGTGACTTACGCGGAATGGCTCATAAATCAATAGACTAAAAGTGCTGAAAAATCACTAGTGGCTGACATATAACTTTAAAATAATGTTGTTAATGTCACTCTAACAAAGCAGCAAAACATCGAGCATTATCCGATATAAATAAAAAAGAAAATAGGGTGTAAATTTAAATGATTTGAAATGTATCTATGAACCACAAATACTAGAAAATGCCATGAATATTTATTACAGTTCAATAACTTTTCCAACACAGAGCCGCTGAAACTTCTAAATTCAAGGTTACAGTACCATTGAATTATAGTATTACACATGATTGGAAGTATTATTATTATTATTGATTATAAAATAAGTCCATTGGAGAAAAACTTTTGCTCCTAATTATTTATTTATTTTTTGTTACTTAGATAGAAAATTAATAGACAAAAACAAAAAATTTCGTTTCTGTATTACTATTTTATAAATGCTTATTTTTCTTGAGCGAATACTTTCGCTAAAAATCTGAAAATATAATTCAATCGAGTTATGCTACTTATTCAACAATCTCCAACGTTTCGTATTTGGACGAGTCGAACATTGATGTTATATTTTCGTCGTACATTACTTTTTCTTGTTGTTAATTCCCGTCAAAAATTAAACAAAGACAAACATGATACTAAAGTTGATGAGTATAAACTACTTGAAAAATCTTTATGCGTTCAAAATCGAAATCATTCTAATCTATTACAAATAAGTCAATCAAAATATGATTTATTAAAAGAATATTCTTCTAAAAGATTATATCCAGGTTTCAATAATTCAATGAAAAGTTATTCATCCAACGAATCAATTGATGAAACTTCGTCAGCGATAATTTCAACAAATTTATCATCGTATCATCAAATGTTCGTTGGAAAAAAATTTAAAATGGCCACACCGCATTCACTGCACTGTTGTCGTCTAGTCACACTAGAAGCCATGGATAATACGAACGTTCATAAAAATAAAAATAAATTAAACAATTCTACTGATCAATATCAAGCAATTGATTTATTTTCCTCGTACCAATCGATCCCTATGAATAATCAAAATCAAATTAATAGCTGTCCATCATATCATTCTCCAGTGAATTGTAAAACTTCGGCGCCATTATCTTCGGTTAGTCTTATTCAATTGAATGAAGTCACAATATTTCTATCTATAGCATTATGGATCTCGTTCATCATTACTTTCTATAAGTGACTTGTCAGATGATGAAATTTCATTGTCGAATGAAAATTTATCTGTACCCATTGAAGAAAAACTCTCTCAAGTATTCGATGATGCAAATGATATTTATGAAAAATATCAAACATCATTTTCACATATTCTTCATCATACAAAAAGTCTTCATACAATACGTGAAGAAGATAAACTACACTCGATGTTAGCACTTGAACCACATACATCAATTATTACTGTTCGCCAATTGACGCGTTCTTGTATGAATTCACACGATACTATCCATCATACAATATTAACAAGTTATATATGTGTTCGATTGATTGCCGAACGAACAGATTTAGCCATTGAATCTGATAAAAAATCAATGAAATGTAAGCGAAATTTTACTTGGTTTCCTATGAAACAAACAGAAAAACCGGTGATGAATTCTGTCATCAAATCGACGACGGTCGATAACGAACAACAATCATCAATATTTATTAACAAAAATTTCGAAGCGATTTCTATCATGTAAACAACTAATATTTTATTTATTATAATATCTTTTCTTTTAGGATTGATACACCGTGCAAAATAATTCATATGCATTGATCAATATTATTTCGTTTCTTTATTGGTCATTACAAAAGAATTGACTTTGTAGAAAAATATATTAAAATCAAGTTGTTAATGATTGTTTTTTACAACTAGCTAATACAGTTTCACATGTACGACGAACTAGTATTTATTGTAGAGCTATCGATACGAACTCTTTTTGAACTGTGTTGTTGGATAGATCATTTTTTTTCATCAGCAACGATTCTCATGCCAAGTGGATGCATCAAACAGAATATAAATAAATATTGTTTATTGATTCCAGTTGCTTCAAGTCATAATACATCTAAAACTAGATGGTATTCGAGTTTCACTCGTATAAATGCGATGGGAGGTAAGAATTAGGACTATAACAGTTCGGAAACAGTTCCGAACTGGTGAACTGTTCAAACAGCTCTCTCGAACTGAGCTGAACTGTTCGAAGAGTTCAGTTCATCAGTTCGTTTGAACCGGGTTCGTGAGCTGGAGCTGTCGTAGTCCTAGTAAGAATATGGATCTTCACAACAAATCTTCAAATGGAAAAAATCTTGAATGCATTCTATGTCGGCATGACGAAATTCATCACTGACAAAACTCTATTCTTACTTAGCGATACATTCTTAAGGGTGTGGATGCATGTTTTGTCTCGTGTTTCACCCACACCCAAAATATTTCTTGGTAACAAATAAGTCGCAACGAAAATATGACCAGATAGTTTTCGTCGAAAAAGTCATATAATATGAATTGATTTTTCTTTTTGATCGATTTAATTCGAATTTCGATATTCATTTACAAAAAAGAAATCGATGGATGATCAACATAAAAATGAACAGCTATTAAGTCTAGTGAAAGATCGATCAATGACTAAGAAATCGAAATAAAGGAAAGTGGAGAGCTCGACATTTTCTAGACCGAATTGAATCAATATTCATAAAACTCTTCTATCAACAACATAGACTATAAGTTGAGAAAAATCTAACAAGCTCGACTTCGCATGGTAAAACGCGACTTAACTGGAATGACTAGTACATTAGTTAGGTACGTTCATTCGTTGTGTAACGAACATGTGCGTTTATATAGAAATCTAATTTCTTTCTTTCTTTTTGTGCAACAGACATCCCAACGAACAAACATTTGTCACTGTAACTTTTCAACGCATCATCCTTCGTTCATTGGAGAGAATTGAACAAGTGCTTTTAGTCTTCAAAATTCCTAGCATCAATAAAAACAAATTAATATATAACATTCGTTGTAATGAGTCATTTAGGAAAAAGGTATAATCTTGCATCTACGATCTACAATGATTCGTATATTTTCCGATAAATTTACATTTGAATCATGATTAATTTTTCTATTTTTTCGAAGTGATTCAACTGCGACACCCTTGACGTTGTTTGAAAGACACCTACTTGAAGATATTGAACAATCAAGAAATGGTATGATTTTAACTGATTCTCGTGTCACTGTGTAGACTATAAAATACTATCTGCAGACACAGAAAGAAAAAAGTACATTAACTGAAAATATTTTCTACTAGTGTAAACCCTAAAACCTGAAGTCAACTATTTAAGACATTTTCAGCACTTTCAGTTTTCACAAATATATACATTTTTATTCTTCAATAGACGCATGAAAATTTTATTTATCTATCGAACGAGAGAAGAGCTTCTTTTCTTTTTATAAATCGATCTAATTCATGAGTTTTTAATAGATAACGATGGTTATAAATGTTACTTTTGTGAATATAAAAGTAATCATAAAAAATACACATGGCTGATACACTTGAAAGAAGTACACGAAGATGAATACAAATCACTATTGGACTTGAAAAAGGCAATGTATAATGCTATAAAAAAGATTGATAAATCTCAAGTAATAAAATCAAAATAATACCATTTTATTCGTTTCTTTTTATGAAATAGAATGAAGGCACCGCAGCATCTGGCTATGTGCAACTAGAAGAAAGGAATCAATTTGTAATTGAACAAGTATGTACAACAGAGATGGGCAACTCCAACTCGGAGTTGGAGTTGGAGTGGTATTTTTCCAAATCGGAGTGGAGTTGTATGGAGTTGGAGCGGGACATACCTTAGTTGGAGTTGGAGTTGGAGTGGAGTTGATATATGCCTGGAGTGGAGTTGGAGTGGAGTTGATCTTTTTCATATGGAGTTGGAGTTGGTGTTTTTCAACTCCGATTTTGAACTCCGATTTCCAACTCCGGTTAGTTTCGTGAATTTCGTTAGAGAAGAGAACGAAAGAAAGACGATAGTGTAAACAGATATGTCTGCGCATGGTATTGATGGCACAACTAGTAGGCACATGGACGAATAGTCTTAGTGTAAAAATGTGTGGAAGAGAATGAGGGAAGAGAGAAAATATAGATATAAACAGCAAATTTTTAAATCGATTAGCGATTCTATTTACTAGGAGACATTTTTTAAAAGTATCATTTCATCGAACGTCTATATTTTCTCGATTGTCTTTTTTGTTCGTGATCGATTTTGAAATGAACTCATCCTTTAATGAATCAACAATTGATCTTACACTTTCAACAACTGATCTAAAAACGAGTTTTAGTGATGATGGTAAAGCATCATCTTTGATTAAAAAAAAATTGGCGGTAAAGGTTTGGAAAAATATTTTGAAAACTTTAAAGAATATATTGCTGGTGATAGCAAAGGTAAAACATCTGCTACGTGCATTTTATGCAAGGAAATTGTTTGGCACTTGAAAAATGCGACGTCAAATTATAGTCGTCATTTACAACGAAAGCACAAGGTTGAATTTGATTCATGGTCAAAACAAGCCTACAAAGAAAAAAATAATAAAATGAAGCAAGCATTTATAGAAGAAAGTTTAGCTTCATCTTCTGGAACAGAAAAATATGGATCAACACACCCTCGTCAAATTGAATTAGCTCAAATGGTATTTAAAAACTTTATTATTGAATTAGGTTTACCTTTGTCGATTACTGAGAAGTCTGCATTTATTCGTGCTATGTTAACTGTCGATCCAAAGTTTCGAATACCATGTCGCCGATCAATTACCAACGAATATTTACCAAAAATGTATAATCAAATTATGAATAAATTAAAAAAGACATGTTTAGCAGCTGATTTTATATCATTGACATTTGACGGGTGGACAGATCGTCGTGTCCGTGCTTTTTATGCTATTACAATGCATTATGTTGATCAAACAGGACAATTAAGAGCTCATCTACTTGCTTTCAATCATATTTCTGGTAAGATTGCTTATTTAATGAAAAAAATTCGAAAAAACGAAAAATGGACAAAAGAAGTGTTATCTTGGGATACAATAGATAAAAGTTAGCCTTCTGAGAATTCCAATCCCTGCTAAGATCATAATCTAATCTATAAAAAATCATTTTACTTCTGATTTATTTTAATGATGTATTGTAGGTAGTCATACTGGTGAAAATTTATTTATGGAATATGATCGTGTTTCGACAAGTTTTTCAATCGGAGGTAAAATCGTTCGACTCATCACTGATAATGCATCGAATAATTTGTCTGCTTTTGGTGAATTAGTGATTCCAGGTTTTGAATCATATTTTATATCTGAGGATGATTCAGAAGATAGCGATTATGATCCTGATGAAAAAAATTTGAAACTGTCTGAAGGACATCGTCCTAATGATGATGATATTCAGAATAGTTTTGATAAGCAGGAAGAATTATTACGGCTACCATGTTTCATTCATACTTTACAACTTGTCGTGAAAGACGGACTGAATGAAAGTGAATGCATTCGGCCACCGTTGAGTAAGGTAGCTGAGATTGCAAAATTAAGTCACAAATCTATTACGATAGCTGAAAAATTACAAAATGAAAAATTTAGTATTCCAGAAGCTATTGTAACTCGTTGGAATTCGCAATTTCTTACGGTTTCAAAAGTTGTTGATATACCTAATACTTTATTAAATGATCTTCTGAACGAACAAAAAAAAACTGAATTATTACTTTCTACTAAAGACTTAGCTGTTTTACGTGAATTTATATCTATATTTACATTGTTTGCTGAAGCTACTACACGAACACAAGCTGAGCAAAGTATATCAATATCACTTGTTGGACCAAGTATACTTGCAATTTATTATGATCTAGAAAACGAATCAAGAATATGCAAGCATACAAAACCATTATGTCATGCACTTATGACTTCATTATTAGCAAGATTCGGTGGCTTTTTATTGAATCTTGAAATACCTGTCGATGATCATGTCAAACATCGAAACACGTTCAATCTTTTTTCTGATGATATATTTTTGGTTGCTTCTTTCTTAGATGGTCAATTTAGGCTACGTTGGATAATACAATCGGCTTTACCTCTAGATACAAAGTAAATTACACGTTTATTTTAAACTTATATCAGCTTAAACATTTTTCACATTTCCTTGCTCGTTCATTTCTTCTCAAAATTCATAGAAAACATAAACTTTCCGTTACGTTTAAAATTAAAAGTAAAAATATTGCCTTTTAGGGATCGTTTATGTGAAAAGATAAAGAATTTGGTTGCCCTTTGGGCTTTTCAACTTATTGGCTGTAATACTGATAATCAAGATGGTAATGTTACACAGGCTGAAGTAACTACATCAACAGTCGACAACGTTTTATTATGTACAAAAGATATATGTGATGGTGGTGGTCTTACACCAAAACGAAAAAGCCTTTTTTCTTATTGTGAAGCACCACAAACTGAATCAAAAAAATTGCGTGTCGATGCTATGAATGAAATCAAGGAAGAAATTATGCTATTCCTGAAAGATCCACGTTATGAAACAAGTCTAATATTTGATAAGAAGAATCATTTTCCATATTTACATAGATTAGCATTAAGAGTATTATGTGTTCCAGCCACATCAGCTCCAGCTGAAAGAATATTCTCAAAAAGTGGGCTACTTATGACACCACATCGAAGTCGCTTATCAACGGATACATTATCTAAATTAACATTTGTTAAATGTAATGTAACCTTGATTTGTTAAAGTAAATACTTAAAGATTCTATGTGAAAAACTTTAAAAGAAATAAATAAAATTACTATTCATCATTAGTTATTCTAGATTTCTATTAAGAAATTCTTATGCTTGCAAATTTTGTTCGAGAAAATTCAACGTTTTAAAATCGGAGTTGAAACGGAGTTGAAACGGAGTTGGAGTGGGATTTGAAAAAATCGGAGTGGAGTTGTGCGGAGTTGGAGTTGGAGTGAACTTTTAAAAAATCGGAGTGGAGTTGTCTGGAGTTGGAGTTGGAGTTGGAGTGAACTTTTAAAAAATCGGAGTGGAGCTGTGCGGAGTTGGAGTTGGACATGGCGGAGTTGCCCGTCTCTGATGTACAATATTTATTTTTTTATAATATGAAATCTACAATCCGTTGGTTTGTTGCATATATATGTATATGGAAATATTTACAGCCCTCTGAGAAAAAGCATCTTATTATCTCACTAATTATTGTTATCTAAAATTTTTCAAATACAAAAATAATTTTTTTTTGCAGCAACAAAAAGAACTTAAATCGAAGGCACTGCAACTCACTTCTGATTGACAACAAGGAATCCTGTCAAATGACTTTTACCAAACAGAAATAAAAAACTACTTGAAGAACTTAATTTAATATGATCATATACTTATTCGTGCATAAAAAAAATGAAAAAGTAATTATTATCGCATTGAAAAACTTACTTTGTAACTGTTACATATAATTTTATTCTTGATAAACTCCCAGGTCGAACAGTACGGTCCATATACGGACATTGACGGTTACTTTACGACTATTTTACGGGCGAAAGTTTGCCGTAATATCTGGTGCAGTAATACGGACCGTATTATCATGAGAGTACGGAGCACAAACAGCCGTAAACCATGAAAATTCAGTCCCGTTTACGGTGCCGTATTACTGCGCCAGGTATTACGGACAAATACGGTCTATTTACTGCCGTAAATATACCGTTTTGACATCGTTTACCATCGATAAACAGACTGTAAACGAGCCCGTTTTGATTAACCTGGGTGTTACATGTGATTTTGTCGTTGATTAGTTGTTACAAGTGATTTTATTGTTGATTAGCTGTTACATGTGATTTTTTCTGCAAAGACATAATTGATATTTTTTTTTCTACACAATAAACATGTGATTTTTTTGTTGTATAAGTTTAGAAACACTAGTTCAGATTTATTATTCTGTAAAAATGAATAATTATATTGATATTATTTTAACGATTGAAATAATATACGAGTAGAAAAGATTGTTACTAAACAATAGTTCGATTAATAGCTTAACGATATTCGAGTAAGCTTTGGTCAATGATACAATCGATTAAAATTGTGTAGGGATTTAACTTTCTATTTGAGGATGTGGGTTTGTTTTGGATGTCGATATATTATTTATTAGATGCACATATCCACATCCAAGCAATCGTAACCCAGATTTTAATTATGGTGACAATCAAGGAAAAAATTTTCAATATAATTCAAACTGTTCAATATTTTTAATGTATGTTTGTGAAAATTTTTCTAGTACACGGAGTCGAATAGCATTTACTGTCGTTTCATACTATTCTGACATATCAAATATGACCTAAAATATCATGAAACATAAAATACTTGCCATGAAAATATCTATGATGATAACTACAATTCTTTTTTCTATTAGATGCTGTATTTGATACTCGTTTGAGTGTTACGTTTTGAGGAAAATAAACATAAGAAGCCAACTGTAGTGATTATTTTCTTTCATCATGCATTTATTTAATTCTAAATACAATATCATTTGAAAATATATAATTATGTATGGCAATTATTATTCAGCAAACGTGCGATAGATTAAAAGCGTCTCTTGCAATTATTGTCCAGTTCGGGTACTATTTTTCGTAGCCGAACACGCATGTGGAACACTGCTTGGATTCCTTTTATATCCGAGCTCAATTCAGACCCAAATAGCTGTACCCGATATCCGCCTTGGATTCAGCCCTAAAAACCAATAAACATTCAGAGATTCATTTACAGTCATTGTATCCGTCATAAATGTGACGCATTTAAAAAGGCATTTTTGCTTCAACATTAATTTTTTTCAGAAATACTCAAATAAATTATTGACACTAACAGGTGAACTATCGATCTCCTTTGATTTGAAATATTGCCACCTGTTATACTTGCTCATCTTATTATGTAGCTACCTAATTATTCATAAAAAACTTTGTCAGAACTCATTTAATATCACAAAAAAAAGAGAAACAATAGTATACTAATGCATTAATCATGAATTATAGAGAAAAAATTCATTGATTTTATCGTGATTAAGAGTGGCGAATATTTTGACTGCTAAGTCATCTACTATTTCACTCATATTTTTCAATAAGAAAAAACAAAAATTTCCAACGACTATAGATCTGATCGAAGTAAAATAAATGTTGACATACGTATATAGAAGTCACAGCACTGAATTTGATCTTTCAAATAATCTTTTCTTTTATATTCTATACTATAATTAAGTTTTACCATTTATATGCGCTATGAACACTTTCTGTTTTATCTCTTATATGCTAACAAATCTAATGTAGCTACATAATGTTGTCTTGTTATATCATTAATTAATATAACATTCGACTCAAAATCGATCAGCATGAAAATGCTTCACTCAACGAAAATTTTTACCCAATATAATTTTCTTCAAATCATATATCAATGCAAATAATAATTATAGAAGAATTCCTGTGTATGTTATCGTATCCAAAACGATGATGAGAAAATATTCGAGTTTAAAAAAAATAGAAGATTTTCTATCAATTAATTTCCGACAATGAATTAACATATTCTTTCGTTCAAACATATTTCAACAATCTGATGACTTCACCTCACACAATACGTTCAAACTCATTTTCTTTTCTTTACTGTTTTATTGCCTTTCTAATAGAAAGCTAAATCCTTACACAATTTTAATCAATTGTATTATTGACCAAAGCATACTCGAAAATCGTTAAACTATTAATAGAATTATTGTTTAGTTGAACTTTTCATAAACCCGAACTACTTTTTCTAAACTTATACAAGAAAAATCACGTTTACTGTGTAGAAAAAAATCACATATAACAGTTAATTAACAACAAAAGGTAAGCTTTTCAATAAAAAAAGAATTAATTCATCACTTCAAGGAAAACAACCAGTGACAATTGACAATTTTTCAAGCAGTGCGCTGCATTCATTCTTGAAAAATCGATCAGTAATTAGGTTTTGTTGCCAAGTCACACAGAGTTCTACCATTTTCGACTGAATTTTACTTAGGTCCTGCAAAAAAATAAATTATTTCGACAATGTCAGATATTCGTAACAGTACATGAAACAGAAATTCTTTCTACAGTTACATCACTGGCAATTCTTTTTGATTTCTTATTTTATGAGACATTTAAGAGAAACTCATCGAAAGATATCTAATTTTTTGATATATGACACACCACTTTAGATTTTCAATTGTCGAGATCCAGATTAATGATAACATAAGGACTTACACTAAGATACATGATAATTATTAGTGTATACTTACAATTTTTTCAGACATTATGGTTAAGAGAATGAATAACAAGTATGTCAACTAGACAAGATTAACTTTCAATTGATAATAGAAATGAGCTGCATAGAAACGTGTGGATTTATATACATATCTCTGTAACGACCATATGGATTGATCAGTAGTCATTTGATTAATTGATCAATTGTACTTTAGTTAATTGAAAGGATGAAACAATCAATCAACGTATCATAATGAATGACTTAGGAATTGATCTGATCATCATGTTGATAGATTAAATTTTCTGTTTTCATTGTTATGGACAGTTGAAGAAACGGGTTTACCCCCTATTCGGTCCGAATCGGTCCTTTTCCTTTTCGGTCCCATTCGATGGTCTCTCACTTGGGTCCTTTATCAATTCGGTCCCTATTACTTGATTCTCATTTCGGTCCTAATATAACCAATTATAGTGGTTCATATTTGTATGTAACGATATAAACTTGAATCAATACTATCCAACAATGGAAAAAATGTACCAGTGTTCATATCAGGATTATTGACACGAACTTTTATTATTTCTTGTGAGTATATTTGGCGGATTGGTAAAGTTTCTTCACCTGCTCTTTTTTTCANGAATTCTAACTTGCTGTTCATTTTTCTAATATAATATGTTTCCAAGAAATAATCTCCGACACATCGTTTGGTTTAAGTTGGAATATGCTATAGGTTCTTAACCAATGAGCAACGATGACGATGATAATTAAATATTCCTCCTTTTGTTTTTATTTTATGAAATATAACTGAACAGAAGAGGGACCGAAATGAGAATCAAGTAATAGGGACCGAATTGAGATAGGACCGAAGCGAGAGATCATCGAATGGGACCGAAAATGAAAAGGACCGATTCGGACCGAATCGGGGACAGCCCGAAGAAACGAGTTTTTTTATTCGATAAAAGAAACATTTTGTAATATCGAAGAATTAAATATTTTTATTGCACTAAATCTTTTCTCTTTCATACGCAAAAAGAAAAAGTACTGCTTCATTTTGTGAAAAAATTCACGAAATAGAGTATACAACAGTTTAAACGATCAAATGTTATGAGGGTATCATCATATCAGGGTCAGATCACTTTCGGCGTATGTGTTGTTCATAGGATTAGTTCTCTGGAGATGCAAATATATGAACAAAAAATTCAGATCGTGAATATTCAATGTCTCTTGATACGAAATAGTAGAGAAAAACATGGAACTTCTCGAATCAACTATTTTCTTTACTGACTCTTTTAATGCAATGTTTAAAGCCGAAACTTGATTTTGAATGTGAGATTTTGAATACGATCGATGACCTAAAGTTTCGCTTGGATGAGATTGAGTGGTAGGAGTTTTTATTCGTGTTGAAGTATCGTTATGGTGGAGTAGAGGAATCTTTGTTTTTACAGGTATCACGATAAAATATAGCAGTCCATGAATTTGTTTGAAATGTAAAATAAACAACTTTTAAACTCATTATATTTGTATCGTCTCTTGTAATTGTTTAAATGTCTTAGCGGTTGATGTAATGTTTTTTTCATTTGTTTTTTAATTTTAGAACAATCATATGTAAAAAAAATAAGAATACTGAAATTGCGCTTGATTAAATACTTAATAACATTCATATAATGAATGAAATAATCAAGCATATTTTAAATACAAATGATAAGCGATTATCAATTCAACGTCGATACGGAGGTGGAAATATTCTACTTAGAACATCACTATTAATGGATGAAGCTTTATCTTTAATTATATTACCACTGTATGACTAAATTTGATATTTTAATAATAGTAGTGTTGTTATAAGTTGGTGTGTGTTGTGGTCGTAAATGACGCGTAGATCCCCATACACAACACGGCTGCTCAAGAAGTGTAATAATATTTTCTAATTGAAACTTATGACTATATTATTGTATGAATGAATTGTTTTAACTAGATCTAGAGATGCACAGATATCAAGATTGGAAGTATCGATCTCGGTCTATCCATAACCAAATTTTCTTCATTCAATCATTTAAAAAATGATGTTTTTTGCAACTAAGTTATTGATTTCGTCTGACGTCCTAGCTGTTTTTTAATGATGATTATTCTTAAAATTGCTTGCTGAGAATCTATCAGATTAGATGACATCTCTTTCTTAGATATTTTCAGTGCTTTTAAGGTATATCAATGCGCAAGTTTGACATTGATTGTCTGACAAGAAAACATAAAATAAAAAGTTTTATTTTTCATTAAATTAAAAGGACTTTTCTATTTGATGATAAATGCACTGATTCACATTGATTGCAAATAAAATACAACAATGTTTTGCTTTTCTAAACGCTTATCTAAAGAAGATGAAGAATGCAAAATCATATACAGTATCCTCAGGCTAGGATGAAAATGCACGAAACATCTCTAAAAGCTTCCTTATCTCATATGTTGAATATAAATAGCTCTCCAAATTTTGTAGCAGAAAGAGCTTCGTAGTTAATCTCTCTCGAAACATACTGTAGTTGGAACTTTTCACACTAAGCTATTTTCTTTCAGGTTCTCCATAACAGAGACAGCTGTTCCGCCATCAGATATATGAGCAAATAAAGTGGTTCCTATATTAGCGTACGTATCGTGTCCTTTACAACTATGTTTACATATTTTATTAGTTCATTTTGGCTTTGTTTGCTCTTTACGGATTCACTTCTGATAGCAATATCAAAAACACGGAACATGTCTGCATCAAAACGTTTTAGCTAAACATTTTTGAGACCTTAGTATTTTATCGAATGAAATAGGTTTCCTGCACGCTAAACAACTCTGTATGTTAGGATTTCATGAATCATCTAAATTATGAGTTTGTTTTAGTTTCACTTCGAATTTGAAGAAAAGAGCGACATGAATATGAATGCAAGCATTCGCATCGTTCTACTAGTATGAACATAAATATAACTAGTGACATGCAGCGAGACCAACATACAAATATCCATCAGAGCAGAAAACGAGGGGGAAACAGCGGTCTTCAGACTTCAAGAGACTTCAAGTCTACATGAGCGTTTGAGGAGCCTTAGAAATGGCACCGAATTTCTGTACTAGGCAAAACACAGGATCTACTAGATAATAAAGATAGCTAAAGAGCTTCCTTTCATAGTTCTCTATAAGGATATATGCATGTATAAATTCAATAACAAACGAAAATACAGCTAAAATTTTAATTTCAAAATTAGTAAATTTTCAATGGACTCATTGTTATTCCATCGTCATCAAATTAAATAAAATTTCAAGCCGTCATCAATATGAAACTTATTCATGGCTATTATTCATAATTTCAACGTTTGTTTCAAAAATTAATACGCATAGTAATCTGAAATAAACACTTTAGCGGCATTTGATCGTGTAAAAGGGCTAGTTAGTAAGTTGAACATATTAACTCCGTTAAAAAAAATTCAGCGTGTGGGTGTTTAGAAAGAGAAGTAGCACACCCACACCCTAATGTATACTAGATTTAAAGAACAATCTATTAAATCTTTTTTTTTTCATTTTAGATATGTGATCATTATCAATTTGTTTAATAAAAGTCTATTGACGCTATTAATTAAACTATTTCTTTGTATATTAAATTTAAAAATTTAAAACAATATCTTTTTATTCTTAGTTTATTATAGATAACTCAAGACCATCAATTTGTTCAACAAAATATGCTTTAAGACTATCACTTCATATCCTTCTTCGTAGGTTTCGTTTTAAAAAATCTTTTTGTTTTTATTTTCATTTCATAGATTCGTTGGTATTTTATTTATATAGTTGTTAAATTCAATTCAATACCATTAATATCAACTGATACTACTATTCTATTTCTATTGATGATGACTTCTGGTTATGAGTCGAAATCTCTAGTAAATTTAAATTTAAAATAAAGTAAAACGTTCTAGAACAAGATTATTATTACAATAAGCTCCATTTACTTTCATTTATCTATTAATTAATCCAATTTTATTTTAAAATTTAATGAAACGAAATGAACATTTTTTAAAAGACTAAAAGTTTTATTCTGAAATATTGATATTTATTAAGTATTAGTTTGTTAAAATGAATAAGTTTATTATCTTTGAAATATACGTTAAGAAATTTTAAAAGAAGAATCTATTTAACATACAGAAATTGTTAAAAATCATTATTTTGATAATCGGCATTTAACTAAGTTTTGTTTTTAATTTTTCAAAATTCCTTTGGCTTTATCTAGGAAATCAAACAAAGAAAAAAATTAATATTTTAAGATAGAATTTACCAGAATACTCGTCAACATTCTTGAAGAAAAAGTCTTGATTTTTAGATTTAATTATCTCAAAAGAAAGACCTTACAGAGTTTGTATTAAATCCAAAATGTGACCTCGATTTTTAGTGAAAGTTATTGCTAAATTAACACTCGAAATAATAAAGTCGTTCTATACTAATTATGTTAAAAGTACAAAAAAAACAAATGTTTTTTTCTAATCCTATAAATCCTGTTTTTACAGAGCGCATCTCATAACTCAGCAAGATTTATCAGATCGAACTCATGTTTTGGATTTAATACTAACACTATAAGGCCTTTTACTGAGATAATTAAATTTAAAATCAAGACTTCTTCTCCAGTCAAGTACCTTTTTTCCTTGTCAATTTTCTGGCAAATCCTCTTCTAAGAAGCTGTTAAGCTTATAAAAATACTTATCATAATCGTTCTGGTTTTCTTTTATATAACAATAGTTCGATTCTCGTTTATCGACAGATTTAGGAGATAAGGTGGTGCCCATGCTTTTGACTTCGAGCTCCGTGAAATCTTTCATAGCGTTTTCGAACTATAATGGTTGAGAAAATGATTTTGTTATTAAATATCTCTGTAAAGTATAAAGAAAAGGAAATAATATTTTTTCTATAATTCTTGGAGCATTGGTTGCATTTACCTCGAGTTTTTGCTCGGTCATTTATATATATCCAGACAAAAATATCGTAGAATAAAATTTGAACATATAAATAACTTCATTTTTTCCAAAATGTCAATTCTCTTTTGTGACAGACGTACGTTTGTTTTTTTTAAACACAGCTAATTATGAATGTATTTTTTTGCCAACTGATTATGATCAGCACATAAAAAGAATAAGAAAGAGAGAGCCTTAAAGTGAGAAGCATAGACTTAAAGAGCAAATTACGTGAAAAAATGCTATGACTATGGAGTTTCGCTTCGCAACATATTTCCACGTCTCACTTGATGAAGCGTTTTGCTTCTCTCAATACCATCATTAAGAAAAAAAATAGGGATGCTCTTACTTGTTCATTGGATATCCAACATGCGTCTTGAGTCAAACTGACGCCTCTTTTGAAAATATTCAAGAAAGTATTTTGATTAAATATGATCTAAATCAAGACTAAGACATAAGTAAAAATTAAAACTCCGAGATTATATTTCTTTTGAGCCAAGCTGTACAATAACTATTTTATGAATATTGAAATAAAAAAGAAAGCTCTTGTTCTTTATTGAGTGAGCTATTTTTTTTTTGTTCTGCTTGTGACACGTTTTAAAACTAGTTTTGAAATTTGATTTTGTGTAAACTTAATACGAAATGTTTGATTTTAAAAATTCTCGTTTTTATTTAAAAAAAAACGTTTTTCGTTCATGTAAAATTTAGAAAACTGATAGCTTTTTAATTAAAACAGTATTGATTTAGAGAATTAAAAAAACAAATTCAAAACATCAAACGACTTAATAAATCCGAACTTGTTATTTTTCAGTCAACGTCACTAGAACAATACGCAGTCGGTTTATTCATAGCAATATTTTTAAGAAATAGCTATTCTGAATTTACTTTATTGATATAGCAAAACAAATCTAATAATTACATTCTATGAGAACATTATTTACAGTAAAGGAAAATAGAGATGAAAGTCTTTCGAACGCGCCATTGCCACTTCATGATAAAATGTAATATGCTTCACTTTCACACAATTCATAAGCGTTGTATTTCTTGTAAAATTTTCTGTGTCAGTTACTAAGTGTTCATATTGAACATGAAGCTTGCAAAGACAAGGTAGACATGTTTTGACGTTAGAAAGAAACTGTTCCACATAATCGATATGTACATGGATACAGTCAAGTCAATTTTCACTAACTGGTGTGACCGTTTCTCCTTTTGTGGTGTTGTATTTCTAACTACTAGACGACTAAGTAATGGAAATGAGCGTGAAATCTGAGCAAAGAAATTATGTTCGAAAGAGTGAGAATCATCGAGCATACTCAGAATGCGAACATTTATGAACGTACCACCAGGAAAACCGTGCGAAATATGACGCATACGTTCCATATTCAATGGAACCGAATAAACATGACATCGAGGCATATTAACATGATGATAATCGATATAGCAATCAGCATGGTGTCCTCTTTGAATGAACGTGCGTCGAATATGATCAGCAGATGGTTCAAAGTGTTCGGTGCTCCCGACAAAGTCGGTAATGATGTTGAAGACGAATGTATGCAGATGCGGCAATCGGCTAAGTATACAGTTATCTAAGTGAATTCCATCAATGAATGAAGTTCGACCACGAACACCAAGAGATATTGTGAGCTTTTCTAAATGTGACATTCGACAAAGAAATGGCACAACTTCATTGTCAAATTCATTTGTTGGAAGATATGCATACAGCGAAAAACACTTGAGTTTAAGTAGAGTACTCTATAAAAAAAACAGTCAAAATAGAAAAAATACTCAGTAAAACCACGTTAATCTTTTAGTCAATGATAGATTGAATTAATTAGATGTTTCTCGGTGTGATATCTCAGATTATAAAATCAAAATTGCATTCAAGATCGAGACTGAGTTCTTTTTCATCAATTAATCTTCTAGTCTATTAGTCACTTCTCTATTATTAAGTAAAAGACTCCTGGATCAGAAATATTCCCATACTTTCTGAAAATATCAGATTTTTATATTAGAATAGCTGAAAAATATTGATATTCATAGAAATTATTTTATATCAAAGTTGTATAAATCATTTCAAAAAAAGCTACTCTTTTTTTTTTGGATTATCTGAAGGATTAAAGTGCAACAACTAATATCCAAACAGCTAAATATTGAAAAATGACTCAAAAGTAATCAAAAACATATAAATGAGTGAGATACATCACATGCGATGCGACAGTCTTGGCAAAAATGTCAAACTCTGTTAGATCGTCTTAATGATTTACAAAGCAACGAAATTTTTTTCTGTTGAAAAGAGCAATGTCTGAACTACCAATTTTGTATGATACATATTCTTCCAGAACGAACCTGGAACAGATCTCAATTGATATCAACTTTGGATCTATTTTTTGGATCTATTTTTGATATCATATTTCCAAATAGTTTGCAACATGAAACTTTTGTAAAATTGATCCTTTCGCAAGATTTAGCAGTATATTAGAATATCAGCCGTCATCTCCAAAACTCATCCACGAACTGAATTCTTGTTGCGTTACTTGGTCGAAATATGTTTCATCGTAAAATTTAAGCCGAAGGAAAACAATTGAAAAGATATATTTTATCGTTGTAAACCGATCAAATTACTTAGGCTTTATTTGATACAAATATCAAGCGTAAATTTAAATTCCAATACACCATCAGAAAGAGTTCCTTGATACTACAAAGATCATCACTAAATATGTTTTCTCATTTCTCTTCTGTTTAAAAGAAACTAACCGAAACTAGACAATGATGTTGTCAATAGTGTAGTTGCAAGAACTTTTTATAGGTGTTCGTTTTTTGGTTTGTTTCAGGTTCGTTCTGGAAAAATATGTCTCGTACAAAATTTGTAGTTGAAACATTGCTTTCTCTAACAAAAAAAAAAGAATTTCCTTAGTTCGGAAGTCACCAAGATGGACTAATAGAGTTTGAAATTTTTGCCAACACTTTTGCGTCGCATTTTATGTGAAAAAATTGGTAACAGTTAATTTTCGTATTTGCTCGAGGAAATCAATGACTAGACGATGAAAGAGCAGCTTTCTATAGGAATTTCAATCTACGTAATTACATAGCTTTTTACCGTATTGATTTTGATGTTTGATGAAATCTTTCTGATTTTTGGGGTGTGGGGGTGTGGTGTGGGTGTAAGAAGTAGATCCGCAATTATTCCGACCTCGGCACTCACACCCACACCCAATTAAGTGGAGCATCAGCACAAGCATCTGGGCGAATCCTGACAAGATATTCTCTGGAAGAAGAAGAAGAAGAAGAAAGAAGAAGAATACCCTGCCTTTCGGCTACCTTGCGGTGTGGGGTGTTTGTCCGAGGACAATTTCAAGGGCCCGATTTTTTTTCCTACATCTATTGCTAAATGTAGCTCTGGACAGAAGGCCGGCCTGACTCAGAGTTCTTCGCGCTTAATTGCTTAAGCTCCCCGTACACACTGACTAACAACATACTAGCTGCAATAGCTATTTAATGTATGTCATACGTAGTCAGTTTGTTATCGGATGGGTGATCCGAGATAATATAGTCGTTAGTAACTTATCCAAGGTCATTCTATAACTGGATGGAGCCGAGGTTCGATCACAGTATCTTGTGAATATGTGTCAAACATCTTAACCATTCAGCCATAGCGGCCATTATCTGGAAGACATGGTTTTCTGGTGGTATTTCGCCAAAAACCTCCCCCTAGATCAATGATTCAAATTGAAACAGGCATCGACAGATAGAGCTCGAAATTCTGAATCTAGCACAATCAAATATGGGAACCGCCGATTTGCACAATCGAATGCTGACACACTGATGAATGTTGGAAGGCGATTGCATTGGAGTGAAATTTGTTTTTGCTTGTGACACTCGATTTTTGCCGGACTACCCTCTCTGAATCACATACCGTTAGATAGAGCTCAAAATCCTGCATCGATTGGAAGGAAGTAGAGCCTCAGCACAGCTGCATAGGCGAATCCTGACAGCTTATTCGCCTAAAAACATGGTTTTGTGGTAGTATTTCGGCGAAAGCGCTGATTTTGACCAAACGATCTCATGTGAAACTGGTACCATTTGATAGAGCTTTAAATTCTGCATCCAGCACAATCAAGTTGAGGAAGCTCAGAGGCTCATAGGCGAATCCTGACAGGTAACATTAATTTTGTGAAACCGTTGCATGGGAGGAAAAGCAGTGTTTTGATGAGACTGCGCAGTTTTTACTTGTCAACCCCCTGAAACTGTTACGGTTCGATAGAGCTCAAAATTCTGAATCCAGCACAACGAGTTAGAGAGCTAGCACAGGGCAGTAGGCGAATCCGGACGCGAAATACGCGAATCCGGTGCTAACATTACCTACGTGATATGTGTATATTGATTGTAGTTGATAGTAAAATATGAGTTATTAGAAAATTTCTAACGCACTTTTGTACTATCGTACGTTTTTTCAATTTCTGATAAACCAGTTGATAAATCAGTTACCAATAGATAACATGTAGTTACCTGTTTCATCTCCAATTAATGGAAAAGTTTATGTTTTTCTTATTCCTTGAGAGTTGTACAGATTTCCAATGGATGAATATCAATTATATATACATGTATTGTATTGTATTTATTTCACTACTTTTAATACATTTGTCGATGTTTGAAGATACAGATCAGAATTATTAATGGATATTTTGACCAACATTGCATTCGAAATATTGATGTACCTAAATAAATTATATGTTGATGATAAATATCAATTAAAAGTATCTATGATAAGAACGAGCTTTTCTGTTGTATTTTTTGTATTAGTATGATTTGTTTTGCAAGTAAATTGTATTATACTTACCATTGTTGTTTTCTAATGATCCCCATAACTCTGAACCAGTTAATTTTTTAATGCATTGCTGAATGCTAAACCAAGTGGTGTCGATAGAATACCACCTACGCTATTAAAAACCCAGCCATCAACTACTTGATCATTTTCGAGTAACATCGTGAATTTATTGAAATACACTGATAAGACAATAGGAAGTATAAGTAGATATTGATTAAAAAACCTTTTTAAAGAAAAAGTATAACTTGTTTATTGTATTGATGTTTCAATTGATGAATAGTATAATTAGAAGAAATGTTACTTTCTATTTGTTTTGTCGCTTATGTGAGATACATGTGCATCAGAAGAAAGTTTGTTTTTCTCTCAGTTCTCTTGTTACTTAAATAGATAGAAAAAACATAAGTATCACAAAAGATGATGGAAAAAATATTTGTAAACTTAATGAGGAAAAGCATAAAGCAGGTGAGAAAGCAAACAATTAGAACAAAAATTTAATTAGTGAATGAAATACATTTAAAAAAATCAATTCAATAATAGACTTTCAGCAGATACAAATGCAGAGTTACCATCTAAGCACAGAGCGCTATCATAATGGGAAATATTAGGATTGTAACATAAATATAATTGATGTTCAAAATCATGTCAGAGTCAGGTATCAATACAGGCATTTTATCTAACTGTCATGTACGATCATGACTTTATTTTAAACTATTGCTGTCGCTGATATTGTCAGATCCAGATGGTCGGCATATGCTAACTTTCGATTAATTTTTTATTGTTGATTTCGTCAATTGACAAAAAATTCAAAATCGTTTTTATTTTCTATGAGATAACTTATGGCTAAAAAATTGTCACACATAGATCCAATGAATTTGAGAAGTCTTTTATTTTGCTTTACAAAATTCACACACCCAAACAAATTCATGCAAATAATGGTTTTGACTAATAGGGAAAAATGCAATCATTTAAAACTTTATTCATGCGTTAAATTATTGCTTTCTCACATTCTATATTTTATGACACATACATAGCAATATCTATTATACTTTATTTTTTTTTTGTATGATCGCTAACTTGCGACAGCTATTCTTACTCATTATTCTGATTGGTTACAAATATCGTCATTTCTTTTAAAAGTTAAAAATCTACTACTATGCTACTCGTATGCTTTTTTCTCGGTTTTTTGCACTCATCTATTTTACATTATCATTCTCATAGTTATGTTGGTCGTACTTCTTTATTCGCTGTCATCATATCTGTTTACTTTTTTTCTCCTGATATTTACCTTGTGTCAATTGTTTAATAACGACTAGTATTATTAATAACAATCTATTCACTCATATTCGTATTTGTTTTTGTTTGCTTATTGTTATTTATTTATTTTTTAGTTCAGGTATTTACAAATATTTAAATGTCTGATACATCATCAAGAGAAAAAATTTATGGTGTCGATACATCAGAACGTAATGCACGGCTATTACGTATTAAAGTGATACGAGCAATCGATCTGCAACGCCGAGATTTTCTCGGCGGATCAGGTGATCCATATGTCAAAGTATTACTTCAAACGCGTGAAAATCGTAATCAAACGATTGATATTGCTCGTACACGTACAATACCAAAGACGCTAAACCCAATGTGGAATCAAGATTTTATTTTTCGAGTATAAAAGATCATAAAAAAAGTAAAAAGATCCTTTTTTATTTATTTGTTGATAATGATTAGGTTGATCCAACTAAACATCGACTTGTTTTTGAGATCTATGATCAAAATAGACTTGTATGTAGAGAAACAATTTTGAATTCACTATTTTTATTTTGTTTTGATTCATTTTTTGAAGACAAAAGATGAATTTCTTGGTATGTTTTTTGTTGAATTAAATTTAAATATTCCATACGAATCAGCTGAACAAGCAATGTTAACTCGAGAGTATCCATTATTAAAACGAAGGTTAAAAAAAATGATTTTTTTCATGTGAAAAGTTTTTTATTGTTTTTTTTTAATTTTAGCGTTTTACAACGTGTTCGTGGTAGTGTAACAATCGGATTTTGCTATCTTAATCCGAATACACCATCACCGGTAACAACAAATCCAACTGAAAATGAAAACGCACCACCACCACAACAACAGCAAACTGATGTATAAGACATCAATTTATTTTTCTTTACTGAAACATTTCTTTTTACTTTGACAGTCTGGATTTGTACTTGTCAATCATGAAAGTAACACAAGTGAATCAGTGGTTCCAACGCCCGAAGCACCATTGCCACGAGGATGGGAAGGTAAGACATAGAACTCTTGTTTTTGTTTTCATTTATTAATATTTAGTTGTTTTTATAGCAAGAAAAGATGCTGCTGGTCGAACTTATTATGTTGATCATAATAGTCGTACAACAACTTGGCATCATCCAACTGGAACAGCGTAAGTTTTTAATTTTTGGATGATTCGATTGGTTGTTTTAATGAATTTGTTCTGTTTTATTATTAGTGCTGCTACACCTCAACGACCACAGCCACAAGTTGGTGATCGACGTCAAATCGATGATATGGAAGTTAATAATTCTCGAACGAACGCGACTGCTACTTCATTATCAACCTCACGTACTTCAGTTACTAGTGCTCCTACAGATGACCTAGGTCCACTACCGCCTGGTTGGCAAATGTCAAAAACAGACAATGACCGTTCATTTTTTATTGATCACATTAATAAACGAACAACTTGGGTAAAAGATAAGAAAAAAAATGATGAAAGAGTTTTTTGTGAGAATCATACTTTTTCTTTTGTTAAGGTTGATCCTCGAACTGGTAAGCCAAGCCCTCTACCATCAGCTCAAAGTGAACTCAATCCAAATGGACCATTACCAGTAAGAAAAATAAGATTTAGCCAAAAGAAATTATGCGTTCAATTATGTTTAGGAACATTGGGAAGTTCGAACATTACCCGATGGTCGTGTGTACTATATTGATCATTGTAAGATCTAACGTTTCCTATTGAAATTTCTAGATTCAATTTATTTTGTAGTGAATAAAATAACAACTTGGACAGATCCACGTGTTGCTGGCCCGGTACGTAAGATGAAAACAAAATAAATTATAGCTATGATTGATCACAGAATCAGATACGAAGTGGATTTTTCAATTAACTCATGTATCCCTACGGTGACCGACAAGATTCATATCTGTATTGACTTTTAGGGGAGGAAATTATAGGTGTCCTTCATTGGAACCCATTATAGGAAAACGAAATTTTATGAGTTTACAATAAACATATTTTTAGGCTGTACCGTATTCACGTGATTACGAAGCGAAATATCGAGCATTTCGCCGTAATTTACCTAGACCTCGACCTAATACTCCTCAACAAGTCGAAATACACGTTCATCGTAAAGATGTTATGGAAACATCATTTCGTGTTATAATGGGTATGAAAGAATTGGAACTATTGAAATCAAGGTAGATTTTGCTTTTTTAAAAAGACGAATACCGATTTACTTTTTTTGTAAAGGCTTTGGATCGTATTCGATGGTGAACGTGGTTTAGATTATGGTGGTTTAAGTCGTGAATGGTTTTTAATTCTTTCACGTGAAGTATTTAATCCTTATTACGGTTTATTTGAATATAGTGCTATGTAAATTGAAGCATTATTTTTATTTTTGCGGTCAACTATTATGCTAAATTTTCTTCTTTCTACTAGTGATAATTATACACTGCAAATCAATCCACTATCTGGTTTGTTTAATGAAGAACATATAAAATACTTTCGTTTTATCGGACGTATTATTGCTATGGCTATATATCATGGAAAATTACTCGAAGGTTATTCGCTTGTTTTATTAGCAACTGAATAATTTTTTTACTATTTTTTTTTGTACGTATTTTAGCATTTTTTATTCGTCCATTCTATAAAATGTTATTATCAAAACCAATTACACTTGCTGATATGGAATCAGTCGATCGTGAATATTATCAATCATTGAAATATATTCTTGAAAATGATCCAACCGATCTCGATCTTTATTTTGTTGTTAGTGAAGAAGTGCTTGGTGATGTAAGTTATCTGCACTGATTTATTTCTTAAAAACATATCAATTATTCATTTAAGTTACGTGAACACGAATTGAAACCCGGAGGTCAACATATACAAGTAACAGATGAAAATAAACAAGAATATATTGAGTAAGCAACAAAATAGAGGAAAATTTTCCTGAATCTATATTTATCATCGATTAGAATGGTTATTAACTATCGATTTGTACAACGGATAGCAACGCAAATGAATGCATTAAAACTAGGCTTTCAAGATATACTTTCACTTGAAAATATTAAAATGTTTGATGAAAAAGAAGTTGAAGTATGAGAAAAAAATCATGAATATTTTTCATATAAAATCATTTTCATTTATTTATAGCTTTTAATAAGTGGCCTCGGAGAAATTAATGTTAATGATTGGCGAATGCATACAATGTATAAGGGTGGTTATAGACCAGATGATCCTGTTATACAACATTTTTGGAAGGTAAATATGAGACATAAATATGTAGCTCGCAGATCTTGCGTAGAAAGTTTAGAAGGCTGAGACGAGTACTATCGAACGAGAAGTATTGATGACCTTCACATTATGAGCTGAGAGGTTATAAAATTTATTATGAGTTTAACTTTTTATCACACAATATATGTTACTAATGAGACGTTGGATCTTTGAGAATCCTCTCTAAGGCTAATATTAATTAATGCTTCACTGTATATATATATATATTTCAGGCTATTGGTTCACTCAAACCGGAAGAACGTACTCGACTCCTTCAATTTGTCACTGGTACATCTCGATTACCAATGAATGGCTTCCGTGAATTATGGGGTTCATCTGGCCCACAATTATTTACTATTGAAAGATGGGGAGATCGAACAAAATTACCACGTGCTCATACTTGGTTAGTTTCTTATTTCATTTCATAAATGAATAATATGAACATTGATTTGATTTTTTTTCTTTTAAAGTTTCAATCGTATCGATTTACCACCCTATGAGAGCTACCAAGATTTACGTCAAAAATTAATTCAAGCTATGGAAATGAGTGAAGCATTCGAAGGTGTTGATTAAAATATTGTTACTTTTTTCAATTGCTTCTCGTTTCTGTTCAATAGTTGCATGTCTTTCTTTTGGTTTTTCTCCTTTTTCTTGATTTATTTGCGTATTTATTCGATTAAATTCTTTGTACAAAACGAGACGAATATATCCGAAAGTTGTTCTGAAAATTTCGAATGTCTATGTACACAGTGAAAAACAAAACAGAAAGCATATATTCACCTGTACGTTACTAAGATTTTGTTATTTATTTTTTCTTTTCGTCTATACACGATTGATGAATTCACGTTTACTCTTTACTATTGTGCATATCAATATAAATGGCCCGCCTCCTTCCTTATCGTTGTCGTTACTATATTCGTTCTCTTTTAAATGTTATTCAACATTTCCTTTTGTTTCTAATTGCTCGGTGTGCTCTATCGAATTTGTCCCCCATTTTTGTGCCTGTTCTTCTTATACGTACACTAAGACAATTAAGAGAACATGAACAACAAATGTAAACAAAAACATAACAAAAAAAATATGAAAGACGCTTTTCTGTCTTAAAAAAAATACTATGTAAGTATTCATTTTCTCCTTTGTGGATCCTTCAAATAATGAATGGATGTTTTAATTTTCATGGAAAATTTAGAAGAAATTAATAAAAAAAGTTTTATTCACTATCATTGGTTTTTTTATCTTCTTCTAAATATATGTTTATAATTTAATAATACTCCGTGAGTCTAATTAATATTCGAAAAATACTACTTTAGAGATCTGCTATTAGATATATTATAGAGCAAAACTCATTCGATTCACATCGATCGAAACTAATTTTTTCGTAGAGTTCGGACAGCGCTTACTGTAATCGCAAATGGAATTTTATATTCAATGATCTATTGAGTACTTTTCATTGATGAGACATGATTTCCGTTAGTGAATGAAGTCATTAAATTCTCATAAGCTATGGAAATGATACGAGATCAGCTATTCTCATATTCGATAATAATATATTTTCAAGCGTCGAAATCATAAATTTTGGAGGCCACGTTATTTGTCCTATTGCCATTATTAATTACCGTTGATCGATCGTATATTTCAGGAAGAATCGTTAAAATTTTGAATCTGGAATTCAATCAGACATTTATTAGTAGCATATGAAAATTGTATTAGCATCGATCTGGCAGATTTTAAATAGTAATATGATTGATAATGTGAGTCGATAGAAAATTTCATTACAGTTTTGAGTTCCATTCCAAACAACTACTTTTCTCGTGGTCTTATTCAGTTAGTCAACACACTTGTTTTGCATAAAATTCATGAAAACATTCTTAAGATAATTATGACACAGTTTTCTTGAGAAATTGCACCCTAGAAAAAATGTCTATCGAAGAAGTCAAAGTTTATTTGTGCACAACAAATAACAACATCGACCCTGGAAGATGTTTGGACACCAACATACATGAAAAACAAGTTAATTGAAAAGGTTTTTCTTTTTACTGTAACACATACTTGAAACACCATCTTGGCATTCACTTTTTACTCGACTATTTTATTGATATTACTTTCTATGAAATTATTTTTGACGGTAATGAATCAACACGAACACATGTACATTCATATTACAATGTGCTACGGCAGAAGTGAACTACTAAATACTTGATAGGAGGATTTTACATTTGCCTTATCTACATAACAGATATTATTATGAGATCTCAATTCAAGTTCATAACCGACGGTCATATGGTCCATCATATTATCGAGTCAAATTCAGGCTTTTATCCTCTTTGATTTTCATTTATTCTACTTTAATCTCTATTCTCTTTGATGTGATGAATATTTTCTATTAATAGTTAATCTATTAGAAAATGTCATAATTAATAGAATACACTTAAATTTATAGGTGACACGACAGCTGAGTGCACCGACAGTTGAGCGCGCTCATTAAACAAGTGATTAAAGAACCCAGCCCGAGCTTTACCGAGTCCGTATACGGTTAAATACGACGGCCTGTATACGATCGTATTTTACCGTATTACCTGGCTCCGTATTACGACTATGACTCTCTGTGTTGTGATACGGTGAAATACGGTCGTATACGATCAAAAACGAGCATATACGAAAGTAAATCACCGTACACGACACGGAGATTTACGGTCGTAATACGGAGTCAGGTAATACGGCCGTATTTAACCGTATACGGTCGTTTACGACCGTGCTTATTCGACCTGGGTTAATACAAGAAAACACTTTTATTTAAATAATCAAATTCACATCAAAAATAGAAGAGAGCTCTTGCTCGTTTAAAAAATACGTCTCTTGTTATTAAGTCACAAGAAGAANAACAAGTTGTTGTAGTTGTCCATCCAAGAATTCATATTTTATTCGTTTAACTTTTTCCTCAAGTTCAGCTTGTAATTGTTCAGTCATTGTTAAACTAACGTGCTGTTCCATTTGTAAGTGCTTTATTGACTCATATATCGATGGGTTTTGTCGTACCGAATGCTAAAAAGGAAAGAATAAGCTATTGCTTCTTGAGGATTAGGTGCATGAATATGATCTTTGACTTTGATATATATTGCACTATCGAAACACGCACGACCTCCACAATTGCTTTTACAGCACCGCCAGATGGTTTGAGATTTCTTGTCACGTCTGTAGCGAAAGCCATCAAAAAGAAGTTGATCCTTATTTTTCGAGCATTTAACATTTGATATTATATAATTATAATAATCTAATGAGATATACCACTAATGAAATGCATCAAGATAAAAAAATTTAGTTCAAAAACCTTATTCGCTTTCTTACGGATTAGTATGGAGACATTTAATAGTATGCGAGCAATATCATTGAAAGTAGTGAGCTGCATCGTGAATTGTCGTGATTGACAATTTTCGAATTCTAAGTAGGTACAATAAGCTCATTTTTTTTTCTAAACCATATGGATTTTGTTCAGTTTTTCTGCCGTAATAAAAGGGCTTTCCAAATTTAAAGTTACCATGTTATCTGAGAGAATAAATCACTTTCTAATAGTCGTGATCAGCAGTTATCGTGATTGATCGTGATTGGACGTTCATGAAGGAATTTTCTCTGCGACGCTACATGATAACCTTGCTTTTCATAAAGCATCTTGAAGCGGGGAAAAAGCTGAACAAAATCCATATGGTTTAGAAAAAAAATGAGCTTATTGTACCTACTTAGAATTCGAAAATTGTCAATCACGACAATTCACGATGCAGCTCACTAATTGAAAGATGTCTCATTTTTCTGTTCATTAGTTTTGAATTAAATTAAGTGATCGAATATTGATATTTTTTGTATTTACAATTAATCAATGAGCACTCAAGTGTCGGGTGCTCAACTGTCTGTGTACCAAATTTATAGTAGATTCTATTTTTTTTAAAGATGTCCCAGGTCGATCAAAACGGACCACCGTAAACCGACGTAACATTACCGTAAACGGTCGTTTTTGCATCGTATTCCGTCGTAAAACGGCCGTTTTAAGCCGTATTAAGACGTTTTAACAGGGGCAGTATTTCGGCCATACACGGACACCGTATATCAGCCGTAAAACCTCGTAAAGTCGGCGTAATATTATCGTATTCTATAGAACATACGGCCGTATTACTGCCCCTGTTATACGGGGAAAATACGGCACGTAAAACGGGCCGTATTTGTATCGTATGCGACCGTTTACTGATCGTTTTCTGCGACCGGGGGTTCTTTTATTTAAACTTGAAGTTATATAAATATATAGGCATATCATATACAATAGAATTAAGCAAAGAGAAATTAATGGTTCAATCTGTTATTTTCAAATGAATTTCGATGTTGTATCATTCTTTGCATCGATTGATTGTTTGCAGCAGGTCGTTGTGTTAGCGGTAAGAGTGATAATTTTTTCTGTCCACGTCTACGTAACTTTTGACGAATAAGTGTAATTATATTTTTAACAGCATGACTCATCACACAATAACATACTGGATTAATAACTGAATTTGATAAAGAAATCAATTGTAAAATAGGATTAACATACAGTACGAGTGTCATTTTCCTATCGGAATTTGCCACATCATTTGCAAGGTCTATAGTTCCATCATCAATGGTTTCTTTTTTGGTTCGATTTGTATATGTATTGTCGGGCAAATAAGTATTTGATGTTATATCAATATAGATAGAAAGTATATTTGATGGTAATCGTGAGACAAAAAAAATAATTACTATTGAAAGATGAAAAAAAGAAATAAATGAATAGATAATGTGATTGTTTAGTGGAAAAAAATAAAAATAAATTTTACCTAAAGTAATTAACAATTTTACAACACGTCTACGACTCTTCAAAAATCGACTTGCACGTTCAACATCTACAGTTGATCGACGGTTATGGTTATTATTATTATTATTATTATTATTATTATTATTATTATTATTAATATTATTATTCATAATATTACTGTTGTTGCTATTAGTTCCATTTATTCTTCCAACAACACTTCCAAGAATTCTGTTATGACTGGACAACGATGTAAAACTTGAACGTAATGTTCCATTTGTAGGTAGACTTGCAGAATTTCGATGACGTATTGATATTTGTCGTCGTTGTTGGCTTTGATTTAAATTATTATTAGTATACGTATTTTCTCCGAAACGTCTACCAATAAGTGACGATGAACGACGACATGTTGTATGTTCTGTTGTTATTGTCGTCATTGTTGCTGTTACAGACGATGACTTTTGTTTAATACCATTTATTGTTGTACTTCGACCGGCTCGATTGTTGGATGTTAGTTTTTTTCCAGATGAATTTATTAATGAACGATATTCATCTTGATTTTGTTGATCATTTTGTTGTTTTCGTTTAAAATCATTCTCATATGTTTTATGATAATGAACATAGTATGGTCGAGTTTTTGCAGATGTTGATCGTCGAATATCATTAATATCAACATGAGGAATATCTTCAGACATTGCTGAAAATCGTGCGATATTTGTGGTTGATGAGGATATTGACGACCATGACTTACGAAAATACGAATCAACAAACCATAGAGAAAAACTTATACGAATATAACAATATGTCATAAGTGTTAATGGTATTATAAATAGTAGAAAAAGTAGAATAAAATCATAAACTAATCGAGCATTCATATTTTGTTGCCATTCTTCAGCACAGGCTGTCAACATTGTATCAAACGGATCAATGATTCGATGATGTACGATTAGAGGAATCATTAGAAAAAATGCTACGAAAAAAAACCCATTCAAGACAATTAAAAATGACAAGCAACAAATTAATAACGTACAAGTAGTCCATATTATTGCAATGATTGCATAGATTCTTGTTGATGTACATAGTAATTTCGAATGGATAGGTTTATGTATAGCAATAAAACGATCAACACTGACTATTCATCAAAAAAAAAAATTGTTAAAAAATGCAATCAAGAACTTTTATGATATATGACTATTCTTACCAGCCATTAATGTAAATATTGAAACGGCAACGGATGTTCCTAAACAAAGAAAGCGTGCTGTGAATTTTGAAATATATCTTAAGTTTTACTTCAGTATATTTTACGATTAGAGAGGAGCATGACACTCATCAACCGAAAAATCCTTAGAGAATTGCTGTCATCTAAGATAAATGATAATGTCTTCTCATTTTCTCAAGTAAAATAATAGCTGAAGCTATTTTTAATCTTTGAACAATAATTAAAATGTACATATGATATGAAAATGATAGAGAGAAAAAAAAAGGCATCTTCGATATCGTCGGAAACCTAAAATAGAATAAATTTCTTGTCTTGTTGTTGTTCTAATCTTGTTCAAATCGAAAGCCGTAATAAATCGAATTGTCTATCAATTTCTTGTATGTCATCATAATATGCAATGCAAGACGTTGCTAGACTTCTAATGTATTAGTTTATCTTGCCTCGAAATAATATGCATTAATTAAATCTATTTTCGAATCAACAAATTTCTCTCCCTCTATCTAAGATAAATCGTTCATTAATTTCAAGTGTTTCCATGTCTGTAGAAGAAGAAAAAGATATTTACCCTGTATAAATGGAACAAATCGACAAAAAAAATCCCCAAAAATCCAACGCTTATCATAATGGTGATAAGCATTTGGTGGTATGCAAATTAATGTTGCTAAAAGATCGGATATAGCAAGATTAAGTAAAAACCGATTTGTTAATGTACGCATTCGTCGAAATTTAATGATAACTATAATAACGAATATATTTCCGATAAGACCAATAAGAAATATAATAGCATAAGCAAAGAAAAGTGTAAATGAAAATAGTACAGGCGTATTCGAATGAAAATATTTATTCCATAATGAAACGGATTCATTCGATGCATTCATATCTCCGTTGAAGTTTTGTGACATAGTTCAATCTAGAAGAAAAACAAATTTTAAGTTTATGGTTGATTTGCAGGATGAAACAAGTGATCGTTCGACTTAATGATCGATGCCTGTGAGAGGAGAGGAAAAAATAAAGAATATTGGGCCATCAGAACTATTTATTACATTTTATCTGTTCATTTTCACATATAATAGGCAAATATTAGCTACCATCACACTGATCTGAAATATAGAGCGTATGAAGAGAATCAAAGGATGTAAATAGACGTATCATAAGGTCCTGTCGCTTGGTATATTCTTCGTTTATTTCCGTCTGAAGTTTACACTTCAGAACAAAAAAAGAAACTGAGATAAATAAAAAAGAAAATGATAGTTTATGCCTATGCATATAGATTATATCAATAAAAATAGTCATCACATGTTTTTTTATTAATATTAAAAGAACAAGATCAATTTGTTTCCAGAAAAAAAGGAATAACATGAGTAAGGGTACTTTTAGAAAACCGAAAAGTTTGCTAAAAAAAACAACAATTTGTAGGGAATACAATAGTCTGTTTGTAGGAACTTACCTAATCTTATATATAATAATAAGAGAAAAGAGAGAGAAAAAATAGAAGAATAGAAAAGTTCTTCTTGTAGATTCTTTTATTGACGATGATAATGATAATGATGGTTTCTTTGTAACAATGGTATTAGCCTCTTTTCTTCTTCGTCTTTGTTTCTTGTCTCTTCATATTCACAAAGAAACAAGAACATTAAAGTCATAGTGATTCTTCATTAATGCGATGCGAAGCAGAAGTATTTCTGTAGTCCGTCGCGATTCTTTTTTCTTTTTTCTTTTTAACTAGAAATACGCATCACAAGCCGTCATTTCGTGTCGCGATGATCTCGAGAACTATAAATCATAGAAAACTCATTGAAACTGGAGATGAAAGTGCCAAGATCGAACTTGAGAAATCTGTTTTCTAATTTTTATTCGGACGCTCCGATTGCCTAAAAATATCGTTCGAAAATGACGATTTTGAAAACTATCTGTCGCTTCTGAACTTCGAGATGATTAAAATGACGTCCTTGACATATCTTAGCCAGTAGTCTATTCGTTTACAGCTAATCTAGGATAATGATTCATGGAGATAATTAATCAAGCAATTGAAATTGCTCTTTATGAATCAATAACTAAGTATGAATAGAGTTTTTCTAGCGATGAAATTCATCATGTCTACATTAAAAGAGTATTTCTTCGAATTCAAGATTTTTCGGATTAGATCCGATTCGATCATCGCATCGCATTCGTATTCAAGTGAAACTTGAATACCATCTAGTTTTTCTTTCTTTCTTTCTTACTTGAGATCGTACACATCACAATCCGTCGTTTTCTGACTCGATGATCTCGAGAACAAAAAATCATAGAAAAATGGTTAAAATGTGAGACCGAAGTATCGAGATCGCACTGAAAACATGTGTTTTCCAATTTTCAATCTGAAGTTCCATTCGCTCAGAAATGTTGTTCTAAAATGACGAAAATGAAAGAAATTTATGAAGAGATAATTAAAACTAAATGGTATCCGAGTTTCACTCGTATACGAAATGCGATGCGAAGCATTAATTCGTATCTCTTACGAAAAATCTTCAATTCAGAGAAATATTTAATACTTTTTACGTAGCCATAATGATATTCATCACTGAGAAAACTCTCTTCTTACTTAGCGATACATTCTTAGAGATCGAATTCGATTGATCGATTAATTATCTCCATGATTCATTATCNNNNATCAACTGTAAATGCATTGACTATAGTGGCGAACATATGTTGATGACGCCATTTTAATTATCTCGCAACAAGTTTCTTTTATTTTCGTTATTTTGGAACCAAATTTCTGAGTGAACGAAACTTCAGATTGAAGATTCGAAAACAGGTGTAAGCAGTTCGAGCTTGATACTTCTATCTCACGTTTTAACCACTTTTCTGCGATTTTCGCTTCTGGAGATCGTTGCGTCGTAAAAGGATGCAAAAGATGCGTACGTCGAGAAAGCAAAAGCAAAAGCAAAAGAAAACACACGACGGACTACATAAATGCGATGCGAAGCATAGGATTAAAAAAGCTCGCGGCGGACTATATAAATGCTCCTGCATCGCATCGCACCGCATTAATGGCATCATCAACATATGTTAGCCACTGTAGTCTATTCATTTACAGCTTATCTAAGATAATGAATCATAGAGATAATTAATCAATCAATGGAAATTGATCCTTATGAATGTATCGCTAAGTAAAAATCGAGTTTTCAGAGTGATGAATTGCATCATGGCTACATAGAAAGTATTCAAGATTTCTTTGAACTGAAGATTTTTCGCGAAGATCCGAAGTTTTGCGTCGCACTGCATTTTGTATACGGGTGCAGCTCGGATACCATCTAGTTCTATCTACGATTTTGATCTATGCCAATGCGTAATAGACGATGTTCACAGACATATAGTCGGCCGCACCAGCTTGCGTTTCTTCTTTTATATTATTGTTTCAAATCGTGACATGTCTCTATTTCCGTCCATGTTCTTATATTGATTTGTTTTCATTGAAATCCAAACAAAGAGAGCGAGAAAGAAAAAGCTAGGTTCTATTGAAATGAAAGTGCTTGACTAACTCGTACCTTGAGCACAGAGTTTTGATAGCTCTTAATTTCGATCAAGAATGATTAACTATTTTGTATAATTCTAATTTTTTTGAACTGATTAAATAGATATCTTCAGAATATCGTAGTCTAATTAAAATAGTATTCAACACTTTTTATGAATTTCATGATAACTTATAGATGAATTTTGTTGAATATAGGATAAGAAGTTTAGTAGGTTAAAAGAAATGGGAAAAGTTGTAAATTTAGAATCTCTTCGATACCATATCATCAGATTTTATACTAATCTTTACTATACCAGATGAAAGTCATTCTCTATTTCAAAGCAGTATCTGAAATCTTACCTACTGTTCATTCACAGTCTTGTCATTTACATCCAAATGAATATGAAAATCCACAACCAAACAGCAATCAAAAACATGTATTATAAAACCTTACTTATTATTCTATGAATGTACTGCATTGATTAGATATTTTGAAATTAACATTATCGACTTCGTCCTACAAAATAAATATGCTTCACTCGATATATTTCCTTTTGCTTTCTCTATACAATCTTTTTAATATTTTTATTTAGCAAAAGAACAATCTTTAATCACAGTACCATTAATAATTTGATAGTTGGTTCTTTTAAAACAACACTAACATGAATATGCACCGAGATAATATTTTTGTCACTATTTTTTTCCTCCAATATGATATAAAAAGTTAATAGACATGTTTCATGAATGGCATTGTTTATTTCAATTTTACTCTTGGAGACATGAAACTATTGCACAACCATACACAACCATTAAATCCAGATGTGGGCATGTGTGTGACACAAAGAGACATGCAAATTTATCATTCTTTGTCAATAAAGTTTCTTTTTTTGTTCATGCAGCTGCGCATAATGTGTGTCAATAGTCATATCTCGGATTTTTGTTCGACTCGATGAAGAATTTTTAGAACAATTGCCACGGAAATGTGTGATGCTTACGTGATGAATGCAATCAAGATAATTTTATTTAAATCAAGAGATTGCTTATGAATGGAGTGACAAATATTTTACATCTATTTTTTATTAAGTTATTTTGAGATTTGATCATCAAGTTAAATATTTATTCTATACATTTATTAGACCTAATTAAAATAGATAAATGAATGAAAATATAATAAATTATTAAAAAGCAAGCTATCACTTCGTTCTCTATTTTATTTGACTAATAGAATAATCGAATAATCTCGATTCTTTCATGTTCATTCGGNTTTAAAGTTCAAGATTAACTATGATCCGAAAATAGTTCTTCGTATAATAACGTGTGCACCAACTTGCTTGCTTATATAGAAAAAAAAAACGACCGTGAAATATTATCATTTATGGCTTTTTAATTAGTAATTAAATGAGATCCAGTAAATATACATAGTATAAAGCCTAATTAATTTTGTTTTCTATATCTTAAATCATTACAATAGGGAAGAAAAGAATCTCATCAAGGGCCTTTCGAACCCTATTTAAAATAGAGAAATATCAGAAGGAAACACAGACGTTGATAAAATGTTTTGTTTGGTCTTCAAAAATATTCGTTCTTACTGTAGCTCTCTCAATGATTTGCTTGATACTCGATAAACTTTTTTTCTTTTGATTCGTATGTGCAGTTTGATCTATAAATCTCATCAGTGTTGCTCGGTTGCAGTACTTTCTTCAATGTACATAGTTTTAAATATAATGCTTTTTTCTTTTTTTTTCTTTCATTTGAAAGGCAACAACAAGTGTACATGTACATTTATATTCCAAGATAGAGACAAATAGTCATGGATTTCGAACCTTCACGTTCATTACCAAGATGTCGTTTTGGACAATTATCTAAGAATATGTTCTTTACAAGACATGTTGCACAACCGAGATTTTTACGATTTATAACAGGCAATCAATCGATTTATTGAAATGAAAAGTGTTATTTTTATTTAAAATTTGAAATTTTTAGGAGCTTCTGGTCAAAGAGTATGTCATGTTCGAGAACAACCACTAGCTTTGCCAATTAGTACGACGGGTGATCCAACAAAATCATTAATGTCTGATCCACGTTTTTGTATTGATTTCGCACCACAATCTTACAATGAAACATTGTTACGATCATATGCAAATAAAATTGAACCAAAAAAACGTCGTGAACGTTTACTTCCTCCTATGCCCGGTTGGAATCCAACTGGAACGGTAAAATTTTCTATTAGAATAATTGCTAATGATTTTAGTTTAATTGTTTATTCGTTTTCTTTTTTTTTAGGTAGGTGAGTCTTTATTGATAATTAATAACAATAAAATTTTGTTTGTTTGTTTGTTTGTTTGCTTGCTTGTTGACTATCAGTCGTAGACACGGATAATTGGAGACGTGAATTAGCACGTATTGCTGAAATGGTTGGTTTTGTAACATCAGATGACCTAGTTGAACTAGAAAATCGAAAAGAAACACCTGTGACACTACCACAAATATCAGCAACAACACCAGCACCAGTACCAGTGCTAACAACGCCACTACCAGCATCTGCTAGTAAAAGACCGAAGAGTTCTGGTCAGTATAGTCGACAATCAGGTCGATGGAATGAAACACCGAAATCTGCAAATCGTATTCGATCGGCATCAGGTCGACGAACACCTTTTAAATCATATTTACCTAATCATCTAGTTTGTGTTGATGAACAAGAACGTGAAATGTGGGTAAGAATCAGTATGTAATAATACTTTGGATGTATTTAATTTTTCTTTTTTGTTTGTCAACGGTTCATTTTCTAGATGATTCAAGTGCTTTGTCAAATATTAAAAACGGACAATATCAATGAAATACAATCATGGCTTGTCTCTTCCGGTCCTAATGGTTTGTTCTGTTGTTTCTTAAATGTTTATTTAGCAATAAATGTCACTTGACTCTAAGTTTTTAAGTATAAAGAAAATTACAATTAAACTGGGTCATAGAGTGCACTCTATAGACGATGACAGATGATTAGAAAGAGATTACTAATCGTAAATTTTCTGTGACGATTATAACTATAGTCCTATTGAACTAATTCTGTTCAAGTTAATTAAACAAAAGAAAAACATCTTACTTAAATATGCAAGTAGTTTCATCATGTTCAACATTTTATACCTATGTTTGACTCTATGACTATTTCAATATAATTTTGATAATTAGAAAAAGAAGCTGTACGTCAACTTATCACGATCGCAATCAAAGGACTTGAAGAAAATGGACGAATTCAAAAACAAGATCGTTTAAATGGCAATGTTAAAGAAATTCAAGTAAATATGGATTCGTTTGGCTCATTATTAGCAAATAGGTATATTGAAAGAAAAACAGGCACTTGTGAAAAATATTTTTTTTCTTCAAATCCATTAGATTTCCTTATGTATCGTCAACGATGTTAATAGTCCCATCGAATGAAAATTCATCCAGACCTTTGTCTCGTCCGCGCACAGCTCCTGCAACGCAAGCAACTGCTGCACAATCAAAAGCAGATTTTCATAGTAAATCAGTAGGAGGACTTCAACATAATCTTGAAACAACCGATGAAAATTCTGAATTAATGTTAACGATGACGGAGTCAATCGTACTCGAACCAACGCCAATTGATGTTAAACATGACATTCAAATTCTTACGTTAGATGATAATGATAATGATAATGATAATGATAAAAGTCAACCCACTATCAATGAAGAAAATGAAAAAATACCATTTTAAATCAATCAAGCAAAACAACATGAACCTGAATTCAAAATAATAAAAAACATTTTCTAATTTTATTTTGTAATACGACTTATTCACATGAATAATAACTAATGATGTTATCATGGTATTATATTTTAGTTTATCTATGTCATAGAGAAAATTTTGTGAGTTATAAAGAATAATTTTGGAGGCTTGCATTCGTTGAAAATTATGAATAAGATAATTTAGTCGAGTCAGTATGTTGTTATGATTTTGCACGTACATATAAATGACTGATAGTATCATCTTGATTAATCATGGCTTTTTGTGTCTTTTGTAAACCCATCACAACTGCTGGACCAAGCTATAATGAAAAATAGAATAGAATAAATTAGTCATTCAATGAAGATACCAGAAAATGAGAACAATAAGCATTAGGGTAATTCCGAAGAAACTACAGCAAAGTAGTTTTCAAAAACCAAATTGTCTGTGTGACCGCTTCACTTTTTCTCGACTGAAACATCATTTCGAAAAGCGTATGATGGATATGGCAAACTCATAAAAAGTGCAATTTAACATCAGATAGTAAACACTAATAAGTAAGACAGATATTTTTTAGGATCTATAACGGAAATATTGTCATCCATGAATTTTTCTATTTTCCAAAGAAGAACAATAATTCATATTCTACTTCAAAAACAATTCGAGAAAATTTGATGAAATCTTAATTCGATCGGTGGATAATTGAAGTAAGCGAAAGCTTGATAGATGGCTTCGAAATCTAGAACTAACAAGTAGAATATTTATCGAGTAAACCCCCCCCCCACAATAAAAGACCCCTGATCTTCTATTATGTTGCAGCGCAAAAATTTTCTAGGGGGGTCTTGTATTAAGAACCGCATTTTTTTCTAATATCTAATTAAAAAGGTTTTCCAGAAAACTAAGGTGATTTTCAGGATTTCCATCAGGATTTTCAGGGTTTTAAGGGTGGCATTATAATTGTGAACACATTCCCTTGAGATTTACAGCTTAAAATGCTAAGAATCAGGCATATTTTGATGAAAAAACGCTAATTAAAGTTCGTAATNGGGGGGGGGGGGTTTAGTCGATTTAGTAATTAATGTGATTGATCTGCATCGTGACATAAATCCTTATGGTTACATCAAACTATGCTTATTTTCTTTCTTTTAATTACATAAAATTTCTTGGTTGCATTGATAAAATGAAACATCTTTATCCATGATTCTCGTAAATATTCAATATCATGATACAAATACATTTGATAAATAGGACACGAACGATAAAGATAACTATCAATAGCAATAGTTAAATTTTCTTCATTATAACGATCAGATAAACAAGCAATTAAACAAGAAAGAATTTGTGTTGAACGTCGAATTACAACATGGCAAATATATTCCATATAGATTAAGCTTATTTTTTTAATTTTCTTTAAATCCAATTTAGTTAAATAAAATTTTAATTTTGAATATTTACCTTGTAAAAGATATGAAATAAATTTAACATCTATTGAGCCCTGTTCAATCAATTTCGAGTTTGACCACAATTCATAGGGTAATAAATTTTCATGAATACATAATTCAACTATTATTAATCGTATAATTTCAAGTAAACACGAATCACATGTAAATATATCAAAATAATTAACATTTAATCGACGCATAACATTGATATCGAGCGATGTTAATAATGTTTGAAATAATGCATGACTTTTTATTGATTTATTCGAATGTAGAAATTGAAAATTGAACGTAAGAATTGTTTGATAAAGTGCACGTAATTCTTTTTGTTGGAAAATATTTTTTGAACGTAATATTTCTGTATCTTCAACAAATGATAATTGAAATGTATGATTAAATATAATTGAAATTAATGTATTTGGATATTCAAATGCTACCGATATTAATGCAGCAACACTTTCTTGCATGCATGCTGTTAAATCTATACGATAATTCGATATGTAGCGTTGAATTGACTGACGAAACAGATGTAAAAAGTCGCAATTAAGTAAATCAGGGCAATGAAATCGATTTGACCAAGATATTATCTCAGCATGATTGAGTTCATTTTGTTTGATAGGAAAATGAACGAGTAAACCAAGTTGAATTATTTGAGGAAGTTTGTCGTTTAATGAAATCTAAACTTCATTATAAACAAGATTTGTATGAATTCAAATAGTTGCTCAAAATTTTAGTCGTATGAGATAGTATTTGAATTTTTCTAGTTAAAGTCAAAGATGAGTTTATTTTAATGACTCTAAAGTTTGCCTATTGTTGCTTACGATAGAATTTTTAAGTAACTTTTTCTANTGCAATATTTAAGGCCGAGCTATGAACGAGTTCGCAGTTTCAATTCAAATAGTGAAAATTGATTAAATCTTGCAGGCGCTATACGATAAACGCTAAGAGATATTGAGAAAATAGTTCACGTTCAAATATTATACTCTGAAGACAGTTAGCTACAGAAAAACAAAATGATACAAGGTTACTGATAAAGTCAATTCACCTGTCCGAGAAAATCTTCTAATCCAATAGTTAATTGGTCGACTAATAAAGTACCATTACTCTTGCGTATTTCTTCAGCTAAATTATAACCTCGACTATGTAAAATATCATAGGATGGTATTTGCTTTCCAAGTAAAGAAACGAGATTATATCGTACATCTTCAATAATATTTCCTATTTCGATAATAATAAAAATTCCTTTTTCATTACGACTAGGTAATGCATTAACATGTGTTAATTGAAATCTAATATCGGTTCTATTTTGATCGGGATGATTTTCTTCAATGCCATAATCAAATGCTGATGTTATCATATTTGCAAAAGATATTTGAATCGTATTTATTGTTGAATCGTTTAATATAAAACCCTGTTTTTCACAATAATTATGCATGCGTTGTAATTTCATGTGATCAGTTTTATTAGATCGAGAACAGCACAGATTTTTGTTATAAATACGATGAAAAAAATCTTGAAATAAATTATTTGAGCAATTTACATTTTTCCATTGTTTTCTCTTCATCGAGACAAAATGTTGAGTCATCGTTTAGACTTTAATTAAGAAATTCAAATAAATATACGAATTCGCGTTTCAAAATTGAATCCATATAACGAAAAAAAGCGTCATTCATTCAAAAACTCTATTGAAATTATATCAGCATTCAATTCTCTATCAAAACTATAGACTAATAGACAATATTCAATATTTCATTCTTATAAAAGAACGATGAAACTTGTATAATGCAAAAAGAGAAGTAAACAAAATGCTTAATATATTAATATGAAAAACATGAAAGATTCAAAAATTTCCAAGGACATAATACAGGGATTCTATATTTATTTGAAAATATATGTATCTACTGAGTATTTTTCTCGGAGAAAATGATTGACTAGAAAGAACTCGAACTAATGAAGAGTAGTTGGCGCATTAATATTGAGATAAAACAACACATATCATGTATCTCATAACGATAAAAATGATAATTAATTCTGCCTGGAAATAACTTCAGATTTTTATTGAAATAAGTTTTTTTACTTCAATGATGGAAATTGTGAAAAATGAGAAAAATAAGTGATTTATGTTTTGATTTCGTCTTTTCGTAATATAATATTTTCAATTCAAAACTCTTAGTCATCCTACTCATAAAGACAACGCTTAGCTTGGACGATACAAATGTTACAACGATATCTATAGATAAAATAATAATAATAATAATATTAATAAAGTAGTCAGAAATGATTAGCGTACGGAATAATTACTCATCGTTAATGTTACTAGCCGTAAACAAGTTATTTATTGAAGCGTAAAGATGAATATTTTGTTAAGTGAAAAAAATGGCTATCTAGTATTCCGATTTCATTTTTAAGAACAATGGAAGAATTAAGAAATGATATCAAAGAAGGGCGTGCATCAATGCATGAGGTTAATCTTGGTGGATAGCGTATTGCTGAACATTGATTGACATCTGCTTCACCTGCTGTGAATGATGTTCCAGAAAATATTGTCAATCTAGGAGAATATAAAACAATTGAATATTTAGGCAGAGCTAGTTAGCTTATTTTCTGTTCTGCCATTTATTGTATATAAATGCGTAGGTCACGACAAGTGTGATATTCAATTCGAACAACATCGTGATACATGCATTACCGAAGAAGATTTTCGTGATATTGCTGCAGCTAACATGAATACAGTTCGTATTCCTGTTGGCTATTGGATAATTAACTTTGATAATCAATCAGGTGGTGATCCAGAAGGTTGGAAAGTTTACGCACCTGGCACAATTAACTATATAGATCGAGCTATTCGAGAATGGGCTCATAAATACAATTTACTAGTATTNTTCTTTTCATGCTGCTAAAGGTAGTCAAAATGGAAAGGATCATAGTTCATCTGCTGACCCAGGCAATTCACATTTGGTTCGCATATCCAGAGAATGCTGAAAATGCATTAGACGCTGTCGAATGGTTAGCACAAAGATATTCAGCTGATGATGTTGCATTTGTAGGTATTGGTTTACTCGATGAAACAGAAGGTAAGAATCAGAGATGCCGAAAAAATCACCTTTCACAACCCGAGGGTTGACCCTACCGCATCTGATAGAGAAAACCGATGGGTTTCAACCCAATTTTTATTTCTATTTCAGCCAATGGGTCATTGGGTTGGGTTGAGCCCTTCAACCCAACTCGCCGGGTAACCCATTGGGTTTACCCTGGTTATAAGGGATTTCAATTCGCTGCTATGTATAAAAATTGTACACTGCTGGTAGAGGTCTATGGCTATCAACAGATTTCTATTATATTTGTGAACGAAATCATTTTCATTTGAGCGAATAAATTCACCAATAAAAATAAACTGAAGAGTTATTATTATTCATTTGAATGTAATATAATATAAAATTAATCGAATCTAAAAGTTTATTTAGGAGTAGTGTCATTAAACAAACTTGTACTGATCCGAAAGCGATATCTATATAGTGATTTATTTCTCTAATATATTGAAAACAACAGTGATGTCTTCCAAAAGTTTTAATTTTTTAAGTCAATGTAAAACTAAAATAAAAACTGATAGCTCAACAGGACTGGCCCGAGACAGCAAACATTGGGGGGTTTCGTCTCGGATTTTTCTAATAAGAGTACCAATTTTTCTGCTCCGCTAAAAAAAACAGAAGTTTTCGATTATTGGGGATTGTCACAACCGCCGGGACGGGCCAGCCCTGGAGCTCAACCAGCATGGTGTACTAATGTACAATTATGATAGAAATCGCTCGAGATGTATTCTGAACAACAGCAATCGAAGAATATAGAAGGCAAAAAAGATCTAGTAAAGAAGATAGTGAAATCTACCTCGATAGCAGAAGGACAACAAGAGACATGAAACAGAGAAGGGAAGAAGAAAATAGATGATTATAAGACAGAGATATAAAGCAGAGATCATAAGAGGATAAAATTCGATTCTTGTCTGTTACGTTTGACTATGCGATTAAATCAATTATAAATATGGAAAAAATGATTCATACCCTATGTTGTGTTACAAAGAAATCTGCATAAAAATCCCTTTTGTGAATGACTTTACAATATACATTATTCATGGGTTAACCCAAGGGTTGGCCGATTTGATGCATACGTTAAGCTTGACCGATGGGTTAGGGTTTAAAATTCACAAATGACCGGAGGACTACGTTGGGTTGGGTTAGGGTTGACCCTTGGGTCACTCAACCCGGTGGGTAGCGGTGACGACCCAACCAATTTGGCATCTCTGGTAAGAATTGAGAATTATATATATGTTAATGAAATCTCATTTTTATTCTCTCTCTCTCATAGGAACCACAAATGAAGGAGTTTTAAAACAATATTATTATGATGCTTATGGTCG
>OENM01000089.1:84616-95235 GCA_900239745.1 Rotaria magnacalcarata
AAATAGTATAGTTTTTTCAAAAAAATGCTAGCTTTTTCAGTCAAAAACTCTAAAAACAAATAATTAAGATTATTAATTAATTTTTAATTTTTTAAATTAATAATTAGACAAAAACTGACCCTCAATAGAAAGCCACCGAAAAAATAACGATGCGCTGAGACACTGTATAAGGCCATGGCCTTTTATTCTGGGGAGGGGTTTATCTAAATGGAAAGGTAGTTGGCTATTTATTGGCGAGTGGTCCATTGCATCATCGATTGATTTTAACAGTGATGATGACGATTTGCGTCTCCATGCTCAAGCACAAAATGATGCATTCAAAGGAGCTACTTGCGAATGGACGTATTGGGCATGAAGATTTTATAATGATGATGGCAATTCAAGAAACGCTTGGAGTATGAAAGCTATGATCAATGGTGGTTTTATAGAAATTTGAATAACTACGTCGAGAACATAAGTTTCAAAAAGAAAACAATATTTCTCTTGAAAAAGAGCATGAATCTGTATAACATTAATATTAAGTTGAGTTTCATTCAAATAATACAATAGTGAACTAAAAATTGAAAACAANGTTAGAAGACAAGATAAAAATCCATAGATGACATGCGTAGTAAAACTGGTTTCTTCGCTAGATAGTTGACTCCTCACTTACGGACCACTAGATAAAGAAATTCAAGTAATACCATAGCGATAGATCCTGTACTTAATTATGAAATCTGCTTCAAAAGTTTATCTAGTTCTTTCTCTATTAAAACAAAACGAATTTTGATTTTCCGTTCAATCAAATGTCTGTTTAAGGTCACTCCTACTTTTCTCCACCTTCCATATTTCTGTAGGGGGCTTTTCAGAAAAGAATTAAAATTTTCAGAACACATCGATTTTGGCAAGTAGAAAACAAATTGCCATAGACTTCAAGCTCATCAAAGCAGTCTTTTATGACATACTGGAAACATATTGACAAAGAATAGCTAAGAATTGACTTTTTCAAGCTTCTTGAGAAAAAACAAAATATTGAATACAACCTTTAGTCAACAGGCGATTTTCATTGAACAATACACTTAAATACATGGTTTCTTTATATTGTGTCCAAAAATTAATGAAATAAAAGACATCTTATAAGAATCATTTCGTATTATGAAAATAAATGCGTCAAACTATGCGTGACAAATTGAAATCTTTAGAAGCTATAAGATGAAAGATGATCTCTTTCGGTTTTACTCGAAAAAAAAACATACAGAGAAAACAATGAAGCTATGTGATTCTCAATTTCATTTTTTTTTATAACATATAAGCATATACAGTATTAGAATAATGTATCACGGGTCCATTGACGTGAGTGTCTTACATAGACGTTGACCGAAATCCTAACTAAATGCATCCACATTCATATTCAAAAACACCCTTAGTTATGAACTCAGCTTTACATAATCATTTGGATGTGTACTAACACTTGATCAATTAAAATAACTGCGACATACAGCAGAGAAAAGAACCTTGATAGATGTAAGACAGAACAGTTGTGTATGTAACTGAATGATTTCTAATAGGCTTTGCAACAATGAAAACAAAATAAAAGAACGAAACATTCACACGTATCAAAACGTGTTAATGATTCAGTCCTGCAAGACCTCGTTTTTAACATTTTAAACGGTTAACATATGCACTTGTTACATTGAAAAACAATTGAAAGAAGTAATGTTTATTTTTGCAAAACAGAAACTCTACGTTTGTTAGCATCATCATCATCTTGCGAGGTGCTTTTTGTGTACTCAAAAAAAAAAGAGTACACTATAGAATCGGTCAGTGTGTCCGGCCGTCCGTTTATTCGATAACTCTTCACAATTACATTCGATTGGGCTGAGATTTTGTGCACAGAATTGTCTTATCAATATCTAGGTCGAGTTCGAAGATGAGAAGGATCCGCCAAGAAATGGCTGAGTTGTCGAAAAAATTGTCATTTTTGACCATACCATCCCTGAGGGGGAGTACAGCGATTTTTCAAAGAAAAAGGTTTTTCTCAGAATTATCCACAACATATATAAATCGACTCAGTTTTTAACGTTGATTCCGAATTTGATACTAGTTTGGAACTAAATCGTAGCTTTCTGACGAAACATCGCCTGAAAACGGTCTCAAAATGGACAAAAAACTGCATCCAGAAACCAAAGTGCCTAGTCTCTCATGATAATTTTGGTGTTCAGACATTTTAGAATGACTCATATGTCCCATCTACTTTTTGCAGTACACATAACTCTCGGATGAAATCCGAAGTTTCCACATTTATTTTCAAAAAAGAAACAATTTTTGTTTTTGTGAATATGAAAAGTAGACAATTCAACGCTCAGCAATTAGCTGTTCTAATGATATTTTTAATTGTTTGATTGAATCGTGTCAAACTGTTTTCTTCGTATTAAAAAATATCTTGTGTGAAAGCCGGAACTCTAAACCTGGCATTTTACATTCAATGCGTTTCTTCCACAAGCTAATGTTCTATTCTCCAGAAACGTCAGCACTATTCCAGTACTCAACATAAAAACAAAGAAGATTTTCTTTTAGGTTGCTACAACTCATTCGATTGTCAAACTGAGCTTCTATATGCTGCAGAATTAATCCCTCTATTTCACTAGGGCCTGATATTTGGACTGAATAAATCCTGGCAAACCAACAACAACAACAAGAGCGACAGAAAGAAACAATTTCTGGTGTCTTATATGACTTTTTCTGCACTCATTTATATAACTCTAGTCAAACTACTTCAAGTTAAAAAACATAAAGCATGTCGATAGAAAGAGCATCAATTTCTGATTGAATTCGAAACAGTTGTCTATCCAGGTAACATTTTTCTTCTGAAGCCTTTTACATCTATTGGCAAATAGTGAATGATGAATAGTTTCATAGGCCATTGGTTAAAATTTATTTGCAATTTTGTTTTAGTAAGCTATTACTCAAGAATCAATATGTTAGAGATCACATTACTAAGAACAGAATAAATGTCAGTACTCGGAACATTTTCTATCACAAAATTGACATACATTGTAAAACAAAAGGGTTTATGAAAGTGCACCGTGACACAACCTTTTTTCGTTTTAAAAATAACTGATAAACCCTTTGTTGTTAAATATCCAATCAAAAACGTTTTTTTCCGTTTATTATTCTGCCCATTTTTTACAGTGTCGATACAATTATAAGATTGCTTACTGAATGTAAGTATGAATAATAGAGAGTTATGTACATAAAAATACGAATTAGAGCAGTATTCTTTGAGCCAATAAGTTCTCATTCATTTTAGGAATTATCAAAAAAGCAATATTATTTATGGTGCATACTGATAACTATTCTTTGATTTTTTTTCTCGTTCAATAGTTGTATGCCATATTTCAGCAGTATAATTTACGGAAAGCTTTTCAATTTTGTTCTGACTTCTAAAGAACGCAATATCGTTTATTGAATTCGATTGATATGAGCGCATGATTTTTTTTCAAATGTTAAAATTATTAGAGAATAATCTGTAATCGCACAATAGCTGATATTTAATGTACCATGTATTTATTAGCTATCAGTTAGGGTCTTGATTTCATAATCTTATAGTTCGTTTGAATTTCTTTCATGTGGTTATCAAGTAGATCAATATTGTTTTATATGTCCTTACTTTCTGTCATCAGAACCTTTGAAAACAATAGTACAAAGTACAATTATAAATTCTACCAAGTGAAGTTATCTTCAGATAGAGTCCTCTTTGAATTGAATTCAAGTTAAGATTACTCTACTTCTGTTTACCTTCTATTTCAACATGAGAAGATGAATATTTTACTAGAAAGATTTTAATTATGGTAACACAAATCAGAAGTTAAATATACATATGACCTGCTAAAATTAGATATGCGTACCTATCATCTTCATCACTCTCATTTTACTTGACAAAAGTATATTGTTTTTTTTTTTTAATTTCTTACTAACTTCTGTGAATATATTTTCCTTTTCCTAAGTATACGTAGGTTTTGCAACTTAAGTGCTAGTAATTGTTTGAGTAGAAAAAAATCTTTTCCTATCAATCTGAGTGTATGTGTTAACATTGATATAGGTGCATATTATATTGAGTTTTATCGTAGTTATAAGCAAGCGCGATAGCAAATTTTCGGTTTTAACTGTTTCTCAAGTGAATTTTTCATCCAAAAACAGAACTTTTTCGCCTTCTATTTGCTCTAACTAAGGTTAACAAAACGATAATATTTCTTAAGATTGTAAGAAGAAAAATGCCCGAGTGAAGGTCGTTTATACACTTTGCCAGCTGACATATCTAAATGCTAATCTTTTTTTTTCGAAATACCAGTGAAAATGTAAAATAATACTCTTCATGAATAAGTGCACATTCTACCGATAACAGACACATGACACGAGTACGAAAATATAAAGAACAAAGTAATATAGTTCCTGTACCAGGTTATTTTTGTGCTGCAATATTTTATATTTAAATCAAACACAGCACTCCTTTTTTGGTTAAATCTCAAAGCTCGATGATAATATTCACATAAGAACATGCACCTGGATTTATTTTTGAATAATAAGGTATCGAGCAAGAACTAATAATGAAAAGTAGCTTACAAAAAAATGTTAAGACTATTACCAAATAAATAATACTTCGTTCTTCATAGATTATCTAATCTGTAATTTAAATGAATTTATTTGATATTTCATATGTTTACCTGTGATAAATTTTCAAGGGCACGCGGAACATGTTTTTACTTATATAGAGTAATATGACTTAACAAAAATTTTATCTAAGTAAGTTTAAAATGAAAGCGTGATTAGAATCATCAATTTTTCATATAAAAAAATCTGAGCGATATCCTCTTAATAAACTAACCTGAATATAGCATCTTAAATATTCAGTGCGTTGATGCCAATTTTCAATTAATCTTAAAGCATCTATAAATAAGATTGTTAAAAACGCAAGCTAAGAACAACTAAGTTTTAATCGTAAAACTAATTCTATTCTATTGATATGTGTAAAGTGTTCGCAACTTCATTTTGCTGAATAATTAGATAAAACTGGTACACTGTGTGTGATATCAGTTTTATTAATGCGATGCGAAACAGAAGTATTTTTGTAGTCCGTCGCGAGTTTTTTTTCTTTTAACTAGAAATATGCATCACAAGTCGTCATTTTGGGTCACGATGATCTCGAGAACTATATATCATAGAAAACTCATTGAAATTGGACATGAAAGTGCCAAGATCGAACTTGAGAAATCTATTTTCTAATTTTTATTCGGACTCTTCAATCGTCTAAAAATATCGTTCGAAAATGACGATTTTGAAAGCTATCCATCGCTTTTGAACTTCGAGATAATTAAAATGACGTCATTAACTTATCTTAAATCAGCAGTCGATTCGTTTACAGCTGATCTAGGATAATGATTCATGGAGATAATGAGTCAAGCAATCGAAATTATTCTTTAAGAATCAATCACTAAGTATGAATAGAGTTTTCCTAGCGATGAAATTCATCATGTCTACATTAAAAGAGTATTTCTTCGAATTCAAGATTTGTCGGAATAGATCCGATTCGAGCTTTGCATCGCATTCGTATTCGAGTGAAACTTGAATACCATCTAGTTTTTCTTTCTTATTGGCATCTTGTTTTTTTTCTTCCATCGATCTTTCATTGTTCTGTTAGATACTTGAGTCACACTGAGGTTTGTTTACTTCTTCTTATTCAAATTGATTGGTGACTCGAGAGAGTTACTTTCCTAAAGCGTTTTGTTTCTTTCTTTCTCAGTTGGCTAAAGTGAACTAGAAAAAATAAACATTAATCTTTCGATTCTTTTACCTTTTGTGTATGACAACAACGCAAGCACATGCTCATATATCTAACGGGTGCGGCAGAATAAATGAGTCTCTCAACATTTTGAAATTATCTGTCTCAAATTGAGATCTGTATACTTGAATCTTTTCTCAAAAGACAGTTCGTACAATTCTCTACAAAGCCTAATGCGAACACATCCTTCAACGAATAGCTATCAAATTTTCCCGAACGAACTCTATAATGCTCCAAAATGATCTATTTTCAAAAGTACTCGTTTTCGTATTAGTGATTTTGTGCTGCTTTTTTGATTGAATCTAAAGAAGTTCAATAGGCTATTTCGTAGCGGATAAAAAGTTGTATCCGCTCAAGGAATACTTTTGTTTGACATACTGTAAATTTACTCGGACAAGAACTTTTCTTTGCTCTCCTGTATTCATATGTTGATAATCCTCCATGAAGATTAATGCATTTTTCTGTCGTCAATGAAAATTTATTTCACACTGACGTTTATTGCACAGTTGAACAAAAATATTTTCTCCATCATTTCAATACGAGTAGAATGTTGCGAAGTGTTTTTTCTCCAACGGTCAAAGTGTATAACGAGCACGATCGATGGTTGCATCTCGTTTTTCAGGAAGATTGACTATTGAAATGTCACAATTATATCGGAATATCTCCTTTTGAGTTTTACTAGAAATATTACAGCTGAAAACACTGGAAAATTTCACTAGACTCGAGGCTTGTATCACATTTGCTTGAAAAGTTAAATTATTAGTTTTATAAAAAAAAATGCGCTTTTGAAATTGAGCTATTTCAGAGCATTGCAGAGTTACTTAGGTAAACTTCGATTGCTTTTCGTTGGAAGATGTGTTAGCATTAGGTTTTGTACAGAATTATATGGACTGTCTTTTGAGAAAAGATTCAAGTATGAAGATCTCAATTTGAGACAGATAATTTCAAATGCTGAGAGGCTCATTTATTCTGCCGCATCAGTTACAACACAATAGAAAATATATTTCTTTCAATGATTAAATTATCAATCGTTAAACCCATGAACGCATATTGAGTCATGATTATTATGTGTCGTTTCTTCAGATCCAAAACAAACTCGAATGTTGTAGATCAAAATAAATCTTACTCATTCAAGTATATTGCGCGTGACTTAAAAAAATAGTATATATATATATGTATATGTCGTATCGAAATTACACTAGTCGACTAAGTTATAACTTCGGTGTTCACATCTATTGAAGTTACAATTTCTGTCGAAGTTACTTTTCAATCGTTTATCAATAAGCCATTTGTTAAATTGAATATCCTTCTACTGAATGCATAATCAAAGTAATTTTTTCCCAATAGATATTTATTGATTTAACAATAATTATTGTTAAAAATAAACGAATATTTATTGGAAAAAAAACGTTTAACTTGATTATACACTCAGTAGAAGGATATTCAGTTTAGCAAACGATTAATTAATGAATGATTTAAAACTAACTTCGAGAAAGTTCTCTGTCGAAATTGTAACTTCGATAGCAGTGAGCGGTGAAGTAATCACTTAGTTCCATTTATACGGCGAATTTGAAACGTCGTAATATAAATACGACGAATAAGTGACATCATCATAGTTATATGACGCAGTTGTAAAATTGCCAATATTACACGGGAATAGATTTAACTCTGTCAACCTACGTCATTTCGATTCGACATATATCATATCAGACCATACTATTAGATAGGAACAATAGATTTTACATATGTAATAGTACATATTCTAGTTTAGGCGACTTATCGACGTTTTGTAAATGAGGGCGGCATTTAAAACTAGATCATCAGCTTATATAATACAGTAGCTGGGCAATACCTTAAAAGCACGTGACAACTACCTAGAAAATTGCGATTCATTTCACATAATTGATTTCAAGTTAGTCTATTACGCATCAATGCGAGACTGAGTTGCAAGAGTCAAGCAATTCCTACGGTTTGAAATTCATTAAATATTTTTTAATATTTCTTTTCGAAGATATTTTTGATGGCACGCACACTATCTAGTGAATGTCACCGGAAAATATGTTCTCTATAGTTATATTGTTAATTAATCTTTTATGCGATTTAAAATTAATCAGTCATCTAAATGAGGAGTAATAAATTATGAATATGCGACAAACAGTAAGAAAAGTTTAATGAATTCCAGGTAAAACCGATAGAAGCTTTTAATTATTTTCAAATCACCTTCTTTTTCATTTTTTTTTAAATATATGTGACCGGACAGAACCGCAAAGTAGAGAAAGAAAAAAGAAGCGAAACAAAAAAAGAAACGAAAAAAGAAAAATTTTAGAATTTTCAATTTTGTATTCTTTGTTTTTGAATGCATTTGCCTTTCTTTTTATAGAAAACCATAAACGCAGGGAGATTCAGAACTGAATTCATTCGCGCGATCTCCTTTTAAACTTATATCATATTATATACAGCAATAATACAAAATTATGCTTTCATTCAATGGTGAATATTCATATTTACCAGCCATAAGTTTGTTCATGCAACCAATATTAATGGTGATGGTTCTTTCACTTCTTGTAGTTTACATATATAACTTTAACCAGATTTACAATACATTTCAAGGCATGGGTTTACCTGGACCCGCGCCACGTTTTTTCTTTGGTAACTTAATTGAGTTATTTAGTCATAGTCGACATTCAGCTGCTTGCTTATCAGACTGGACAAAAAAATATGGAAAAATCTACGGCTATTTTATTGGTCATACGCCTATTATCTGTATTTCTGATCCAGATGTTCTTCAAGAAATATTTGTAACTAAATTCAGTTATTTCCATTCAAGACGACCGTTACCACTGCAACAAGAAGATCTTCGGCATTTATTAGCTGCGAAAGGTAATCGATTGTTTTGTTTAAATTGTAAAAGATCTAAAAAAAGAGTCCGAAACGAATCTACCTGAAAGAAAACTGAGTATACAAATGCATATCAAGTTCGTTCCTTTGTGTATTCGATCCCTTTTGTTTTATATGTCAATCGATTGACTATTCATTTGATGGTTGCACTCTGTGTTGTATTTCATCGGCTCAAAGTTTTCCGTGCGATATCGCTATCAGAGAACACAAAGGTTCATGAATGTAGACGCAGATCTATTTAAAGTAATCCTGTTTCTAAATGATACATTAGCTTAGGTGATGAATGGAAAAGACAACGATCAATAATACACCCAACATTTGGTCCAAATAAATTAAAAGAAATGCAGGCTACAATCGAAAAATGTATTAATGAATTATTGGACAAATTAGATAATCAAACCGTCGATATTGAATTTGATATATCACCTTTACTAAAACGTACATCAATGAATATCATTTTAAATTGTGCTTTCGGTATTAATCCAAATAAAAATGAAAAATTAACCGAATCATTTTTTCGACGATGTTCACAAGTATTTGAATTTAGTATATTTCAAAATACGTTATCAATATGTTCAATGCTTATGCCAGAACTCAATTTTGTATGGGTTACATGTTTTAAATATGTCAATATATTTCGTTTATGGTTATGCAGTCATATACCATTGATGAACCGTTTTATTGATACAGATCCAAATACATGGCTCTTATATCATGTTGAAAATGTCATTAAACAGCGTTGTTTACACGGTATTGAAAAAATCGATTTATTACAATCAATGATTGACGCGACAGATGTTGTTCAAAAAATGTCTCCGGTAAATATTTTAAACGTTAAAATTATTTCTTCAATGATTATTCTATTTTATAGTCTTCAACATTATCAAAATATCGTCTAAATTTAGATGAATTATTAAATAATATCTATCTATTTATGATTGGAGGATACGAAACTACAGCAACAACGTTGGACTATCTTATGTATGTACTAGCTACACATCCCAAAGAACAGACACATTTACAAAATGAACTGGATAAAGTTTACGATGATTATGAACAATTAACAAAACTTGAATATCTCGATTGTTTTATACGCGAAACATTACGATTGTATCCTATTGCGCCATTTATTGTCAATCGACAATGCAACAGAGAGTGTCAAATTGGTCAAGTCAAAATTGCAAAAGGTACAAATCTTGCAGTTGACATGTTTAGTATTCATTATGATGAGAAATTATATGGTCCAGTAAGTCCATTTCAGTTTTATCCTGAACGTTTTCTTGAAAAACGTCATCCATTAGCTTGGCTACCATTCGGTGTTGGACCTCGAAATTGTGTTGGAATGCGTTTTGCCATGTTAGAAATCAAATTGGCATTAGCAAAAATTCTTCATCGCTATACGATTTTATCCGGTGAACGTACAGTAAGTCAATTTGCTGAACAGGAACGGTTTGTTATTGGACCAAAGAATGGTATTTGGATTCGTTTACAGCTGCGAGAAAACGAGACTACAGTCAAGTAAGGCAATGCAGTCAGTCCGGTGATTTAATCAATATATGAGTTGTATAATTAAATATACTTTTTATCTGTTTTAATAAATTTAATGTCTCAAAACTAACAAAAATTATGGAGCACCTTTTAAAACACTACTGCATGAAAATAAAAAAATCCAGGTAATAGATGTTTCTGTTACTCACAAAACATAAGTACTTTGCATGTGTACCTATGCACTAATATCATGGGATTAGAATATTGTAAAATTCGTATTCATGTTCAAGAATAATTATGCTGAAACATGTGAATATGTGAGTGGGCCTTCGATACTATCTATGAAAGAATCTCATGTAACGATTTCAATAAATGACATTGTTTCTATTCGATTCTGTTTGTCTTCAGAGTAACG
>OENM01000089.1:95240-162252 GCA_900239745.1 Rotaria magnacalcarata
CCCCCCCCCCCCCCTCCACATCTAACCTGAAACACTTTCAAAAGTAAACATATGAAGCAAACATTTTTGCACGATAACTATTACTTATCTTTAACTAATTGACTGTCACATCGACCTTTGCTTTGCTATTGTATTTTTACCTTTCCATCAACAAAAATATTCAGAATAACAACTCAATTCATCGTGATACATTCAACTATTCGCTTTTCGGTTAAACGAGGTCTAATATAAACAAATACTTTAAATAATTCTGTGATTACTATAAGAATTTGGTAAAACATCAAAGACGAACATAAAATATGTGTTAGGTTTAGAAATTCGTAAATATAAACAAGAAGAAATATTCATTATGACCTCATGTTTTCTATCTGCTACGTATGTTTCGTACTTGAATAGGAACATTAGAAAGATAAATATATCATTTTTAGATATTCTGAAGGTCGTTTAAAATCAATTCCGAGTCTTATCGAATAATAAAACATCTGTTTTCTATACGCGATGCATCATTTTTTATTCTCAAACTATGCGGCTGAAGTCAGCAGTGCTTTATGGTATTGCAAGATAAATTTCAACATGTGCATAAATATATTCTATTAAATATAAGTCATTAAAAGCATTTCCTATTTGAAGTTCATCAAAAAATAGAAAATAATTGACTGTCACCGTATTTTACTCCTGTCGGCAATTTTTTTTCTCGCTAATTGCGATGCAGCCCAATGAATCCATAATTGTCAACGAGTTTAAATAAAATATTATCAATTATGCACATAATATTTCATTATAAATAAATAATTAATTAACACACCAATTGTTCGCTATCTTCATTGGACAAGATACTTGATTGAAAACATAGGTATGAGTCCGATTCATTTCTCAATCTATAGCATCTCATTCGGTTTTCGTATTGTATGAAAGGTGACGAATCTCGTTTGACCTATATTCTACAACTATGTGTAAATAAATAGATAAAATTCTATTTAGTTTAAAGGATGAGTTGAGCATGCGCCTAATCGTTCGGTTGATACATGTTCTGATGCTTCGTCAAACAAACGACTAGATAAAATAAACCCATTATCAGAACCAAAAAGATGTTTTTTTACCCCATGTAGAACAGATGAAATGCTTATAAATGGTTAGAATTCGACAGCGATAAAAATGCTATCGTAAAAATAAAGAAAAACATCTTATATTTATTCAACACGAAGAGATAAATTTTTGCAGACCCAATGAATTGATTTGCTGGAATGAATATTTTTGCTACGAAGTAACTAAGAGAAAAGCAATATCGATTAGATTGAACGAAATGAGAAATACTTGAAGTAATAATGATTGATACAAGTTAATCTTCAATTGACAATAATAATTGTCGGCCTTAATTTGTCACATGAACTAAAATCATCGAAACTCACAACCATTAATTCTGCAAATAAAAGATCATGATAACCGAATTTATCCAAGTCGATATAATCTATGTATAAAAGAAAAAGGAATTCACCATGATTTAGTCATTGGTAATATATCGCTCACCGAAAGTGTAAACGAAATTAATTCAATCAAAGGTGACATCTATGAAGTATTCTGTACATATAATATATTTCTTCTTCTAGTAGTTTCGCGCTTTTATTATATACTGCCGTCGAAGATGATTAATCTTTAGAGAAAATCATTCGTTCGTCTGTTATCACGTTTAGTTTTTTAACAGATTCTTTTGTAATTCTAAACTCGATGAAAGTATAATAATAATAATAATAATAATGAGTGAAAGATCGCAGTCATTCAATGGTTCAGAGAAACATGTTCAAGTTATAGCTAGACCACGGTTTGATATGAATTAGAATCTTTTTATTATTTATTTACTTGAAATTATTTTCTTAGTCCACTAAGTGATAATGAGAAATCTCAAAATTTAACTAGTTGCTTAAATGTAAATGAAACACGTCGAGAGATAATTGTGAATTGTAAAACAAGTACAACACGTTTTTTTAATTATGATCATGTAATTTGAATAAAAAAAAACAGAAGACTAGGAGTTTCATTATAATTTTTATCTATTCAGGTCTTCGGTTTTCAAACACGTCAACAAGATGTTTATAAAGTTGTTGTTGCGCCTATTGTCGAGGAAGTACTCAAAGGTTATAGTTCAACTATATTTGCGTATGTAGATTTATTATTGTGTTAAATCAAATTAAATTTATTTATTTTTAGTTATGGTCAAACAGGATCTGGGTATGTTCGGTTCATTGTATTGTTCTATTAGTACTTTATTCTTCTTAATCTATTCAAGTAAAACGCATACAATGCTAGGAGTATTTCCAATTGATAAAGTATCAAAAGACACTGTTGGTGCATACATGTCCATGCTTGAATCAGATGCTGGTATTATGCCAAGAGCTATTCATCACATATTTCAAGGACTTCAAAGACAAGTACACCTGAAATTTTGTTATATCAAAGAAGATTCACTTGTAATACGTTATCTTTTAGTACATTGATTATACAGTTAAAATAACTTTTCTTGAATTATATAATGAAGAACTAACTGATCTATTAGCTGATCCAACAAATGAACAACCTGAAAAAATAAAAATCTATGAAGATAAAGATAAAGTAAAGCTTATTTTTCATGAGACTTTTTTCATACATTTTAAATTTTAGACAAACACAATCATTGGTGCCATTGAAGCACCATGTGAAACACCATTTGACGCTTTTAAAATTTTAATTAAAGGCGCTCAACGTCGACAAACAGCAGAAACATTAATGAATGCATCATCAAGGTTATTTAAAATAATGATAATGATTCTCTGTTTAAGTTGAAGAGTCGCTTGAATTCTATAACTAATCCTTCGGGAATGATTAAAACATGACAATTGACTGTTTCAATTAAATTTATAATACTGAACCTTTTCAAAAAAAAAAAAATATCCTAAACATTCTTAGAATATAGTTTCGAACTGTAGAGTTCGATGAGTTTAGTATATGTTTATAAGAAGTGAACTTTTATTTGAGTTTTAGGTGGATCCTGCTATCGTTCTCGATTTATTTGCAATAGAATTTTTCTTTCTTTCCCAATCTATAGGAATAAAAATTCTAATTTTATTTATTCTAGTCGTTCTCATTCAATTTTTACTATGACTGTTACAATGAAAGATGCTCAAGGAGACGTGAGATTAGGCAAACTTCATTTAGTCTGTCTAGTTTTTGTTCTAATACTGGTTTGATTTTATTGTTGCATTGTTTTTTAGGTTGATTTAGCTGGCTCGGAAAATATATCGCGTTCAGGTGCAACTGATAAACGTGCGCGTGAAGCTGGAACCATAAACCAAAGTTTATTAACACTCGGTCGCGTTATAACAGCATTAATTTCAAATGAAAAACATATTTGTTATCGGTAAAAAAAGCCACTAAGCAAAACTTCGTCTCTTTAATAATTCGAGAGACTTCAAGATGAATTATTTTTGTAGCTTCCTCCATGTAAAAATCTCAGTCATTACTAATACCTACTGATATCGTACAGTATCGATCAAAATGCTCCAACTGTTCATATTGTCTTTCTCACAAAAACAAGTCCATACTAAGGCCGACTCGAAAAGATACGAGTTCCTTGCGAATTGACAGGGAAAACATTTAGTTTCAAGAAAATGTTTTTCCTTACTTGTAAATTCAAAGATATTGTTCAACTTGCTGAGTTTAATTTTAGCTATGTAAGAAAATGTAATATCAGGCTCGATCATCCATTTGCAACATGATAAAGTATCAAACCAGCTTCAATGCGATTCTAGTAGACTGGCGAGATTTCTACCTTTAACTTTCGAAATATAATTTATGTAAAATTTTATTTAGTGATTCAAAACTGACAAGAATTTTGCAAGACTCCCTTTGTGGAAAAACTATAACTTCAATTATTATTACACTTTCACCAGCAAATGAAGCAGTATGTTAATTTTTATTTCCAAAAAAAAAATACTTTAACGAATTAACAGGAAACTCTGAGTACACTTGAATATGGTCATCGTGCTCGTTCCTTAAAAATTCGTCCAGAAATTAATCAATTATCATCAAAAGATGTTGCTCGAGTATATTATTCGCCGATTTTATTTTCTCTCTTTTGATACAAATTTTCCTTAGGAATATCTCGATGAAATTCGTCGTTTACGTCAAGAACTTGATGCTAAACGAGAATTGGATGGTATACCTTATTCACAATACATGTAAGACTAGTAGTTTTTCTGTTCATCACAAAATACTGAAATAGTGTTTATTCTAGAACTTTGAAAAATCAAATGACGCTAGTACAAACATTATCCGATAATAATCAAGCTAAATTAAATAATAATGAACAACAGATTGATCAAGTAAAATAGTTTACTTTATTTTTGTCTTCGTCTAACATGTTTCTATCTTAAGTATCGAAGAGAAGTTGATTCGCTTCGTCAGCAATTGACAACACAACAACAAGTGAAACACGTCTATTAATATAATTAATATTTTCGAATGAATATTTATTCTATCTAGGATTTCCGATCCGAAATGAATGAAAGAAAAGAAATTTTAGCATTAAATCGATATCGATACGATGAACTCGTTCAAATAACTAATAAAGCTTTAACAGTAAGATGATTGACGCTTCGGTTCAAAATCTAAATCATGATTTAATTTATTTGTTTATATTAGTTTCGTGAACAAGTTGTCAATACCATGCAACAACTTTCCTCGACACGTTCGACTAGTTCAACATTGATTGAGCATTATATTAAAGATTGTCAATCTATCGGAGATAGTTTACAGGTAAATGTTCAACGAATTACCGAAGATATTCGAACAATGTTCTCAGCTTGTAATCGATCTGTTGGTAAGTAATATATTGAATACTATTAACAACTTCTTCAAAAAGAAAAAAGAAAAGTCTGTAACTATGTCTTGTCCGAGTTCATATTAGAATCACAGATATTTAATTTCGAGAATTGTTTTATTCACATTGAAATTTGTTTTCAGGACAAGCATTAGTAATATCAACGAATATTGGACAACAAATTCATACGCTTAACGAAAAAGTTCGAGCTGTATTATCGCTGGCGTTTCAAAATTTTCATACCATATTTGAAGAATTAAATAATGTTCATAATCATTTTCAGGTGAACTTCAATGATGATTATTTTTTCTTCATAATGATTGTTTTCTCTTTTTTCTAAGACTGAACTTGAACGTGAATTGAAGACATTAATTGAAGCATTAGTTGTAGACATAAAAAATGATGCAGATAATAAAAAGCAAGCAAAATTAATTCAGATTCAAGAAGAAACATTAATCAAAATGAAGACTTGTTTTCAAGAATTGGTTTGTTAAGTATTATAAGATCATATTTTTGATATTTATCGTTTGTTTGTAGTTAGCTTCATTTGGTCCATCGAGTCAATCACTATGGGTTGATTTACATACGTTCTTAACACAACGTTTCAATCAAATGGTAAATATCTATTTGAACAATAATCATAAAACGTACCTGTAGTTTAATCCAATCACACTTTCTATGTGGAAGCTTTTCAGATGAAAGTGTAGAAATCGACTATCATGAAATTAGATTTCTCGCTCGATAGTTCAGCGTTGCTTCTCTTACCAAAGAGTTCTATGTCTGCAAGAGAATATTTTTAAAATTTCATATTCAAATCGATGAATAGGCAAGAGATCCATACTGTGATCATGCAATCAAATAAAGATTTTTATTACATCTGTAGAATATTAAATGTTCGAGACTCCTGACTTGTCACACAACATAGACATAGAAGCCTTTATTCTTTTTTTAAGGGGGTCCTTTCCGTCAGAAAAATCGATTTTTCGGAAAAAATCCGAAGTTGAGTTTTTATTATAGAAAGATGTCCCGTGATCTCCTCTTTCAGAATATATATAGGTTTTTGAAAAACGATTAAGTTTTGACAGACTTATTGAAGAAATACTCTCTTACCTCCTTTGCTCCCACACACTTTTCTAAAAATTCCTAAACGTTGGTCTCAAAACTTGGTTCTAAAGCAGAAAAATTGCTATAACTTCCATTCGGCTTTAGCTTTTCTCAATACTTTTGCTTATTTTAAAGGTCTCTATTAGAGCTAACTTTTCATCAGACGGATTTTCGATATTGTATTCCTGGACTGAGATAAGTTCGATTCAGTATATTTTTTATACATACCTTGGCATTCATACCGAGTAAAATGCTGATAAAAAATTAACAGAACGGAATTTCAAAATTCTGTCAGACGAAAAGTTTCGTATGGAGGCTAGCTTTAATTTAAAACCTATCCGACCTCGATAGCTTTCATAGCCATTAAGTTACAGCAATTCTCGTGGACGCTATAAAACAAGTCGTAAGTCTAGTTTGGTAAGATGCATGAGACTGAAATTTTTACTACAAGAGTTTCTCACTAGGGCCACTAAGTCCTCTAAGTTTCAGTCCAAACGGACCTGCCAAAATTGACAAGTCGGCTCTGGGGGAGGGGGCCCCCTTAATAGAAGAATCAAGGATAACGCATGTAAATAATCAGAAACCAGAGTAGTGTTCTCATAGCAAATTCTTTCCATTAAAACCTATAAACTGCAGATTGTTGTTTACGATCAGACTTTATTGAGCGCTATTTTCCTGGAATATATTCAGCAAAAGGATTAAATTTTATCTATTTCGTATCTCTTGTAATGGGATTTGTTATTTATATACGCAATATTCATTGTTTATGTTTCTTTTTAGTTAACAAACGATTTTCGAGTAAACGATTTTCTCTATTTATCATTCACAATTAGATAATTAATATTTTTCATATTCGTACACAGAGTTTAATTCAAATATCTGAAAAATCAACAAATAGTGATTATGAATTGCTTGATTTAAATATTGTTCGAACTAAATGTCTAAATGAACATGAAAAACAAGTCTTCACAACTCAAAATAAACTTGAAGAATTGGTAAAAAAAAAGGATTTCTTTTAAATTTTATTTATTGTAAAAACCCAACAGTTTACTATCTAATATGTCAGGCAAAGTTAAAGATTCTTTTTGAAAGATCAATAGTCTTGAGTAGCCTTTAAAAAATGGCAGCATTTAATCTTATATTTATTTGATTCGAATTACTCATCAATGCTTGTTTATCTTGGGCTTTAACTTGTCTCATAGATGATATTAAAAATGTAAATATATTAAGGTGTCAAGTTTAATTTAGTTTATCTCCAATCAATGTCATTCTAAATTCTCTATTTTCTGTGAAATATTAATTTGAAATCGGACGTTAAAAACTGATTAGTATGTCAATTCATTTTTTTAATTAAACTAGTTTTGAATGTCACTTTCTATTGTTAACATAGAAGAAGTCATTTGGGCATAAACTAAGATACGAATAGTACAAAGTGAATACTGTCTCTACTTAAAAATGAGAATGACGTTTCGTATTCTTTTAATCGAAATTAAAATTAGAATTTAGTTCTGAATAAAAGAAAGCACTTCTGTAGTTTTACGCATAATTAAATTCAATATCTATTGATATTCATGTAACCTGAAATTCAATTTTTGTCTGTGGCGCATTTGCGCAACATCATAAAAAAGAATTATTTATTGCATTTATCGTTGAATACTTGATCATGTCAGACACAATTAATTGCACTTTATGGGCGCATGGTGAGTGCGATTGATTGATCCTACTGAAGATAATTGTTTGAAGTTGAACAGAATAACGAATTTTACTGATCTGTTATTGTAATGTTCACTGTTGTAGAGCGGCTTATATCAAACAATTGTTTATGTGCTTTAGAAAAAAACAAAGGTTAATCTAAACAATGACATAAGCATATCCAAGTGGTGCAATACTGCCCACATGCGATGTGTATGATAATATAAAACAACGTATAGTATAGGATATATGTTTAATGAAAGAGAAACGTATTCAATAGTGACAAGAGCTTAAGTAACAAACAATGGAACTGTTTCCTACTGAGAAATTAATCTTCAAATAGATCTCTAAACTTTGTATCCTACGTACTACGAAAGGAAAACTATATTAAATGATTTCTTCCGTACAGGAGTGGGCGTAAATAATTAGATTCCGAAGATCCTTTGAAAATATTAATTAAATGTTCGATAATTTCGTTGATTTCTATTAGCAACAAGTTGCCGTAACGTAAATAGGAGCATCAGAAGAAAATGAATCATAATAGCGTCAGATTCAAATCTTAATAATTAATTTTCTATTTGAAGATAATTCATCTCATTGATTCTGTAACTAATATTCATAAAACTTCTGATCACAAGAATACAAAATTACAAAATGCTAATCTCATCCAAGTAATCCATAACTCTTTATTTTTGTAATAAAATCTTTATTTGCCTATAAATTCCACAGCATATTCATAATATATGTACTCAACATGGACATGAAATTCGACAATTATTAGAAATAAAATTGCAATCGATTTTTAATCAAGTTCGTGATGAATATGAACAACAGTGTGGCCATTTACTTACAAACATTGAACGTGATACTAATCAATTGAATTTAATATTACAAGATATTGGTAATAAATTTGATTCATCACCATTAATTACAAACGACTCAATGACTAATCTGATTAAACAATCACAACGTATCGATGTCATGACGAAAAACCTTGAATACGATTGGCAAATGATTAAACAATCAGGTAGGAGGAAATTTTCGATAAGATTATAATGGCATCAAATTTTTTCGATACAGAAAATCTTCTTTATCAAATATGGATTATCCATAGTCTGAGATTTTACTGTTTAAATTAGTTTAGTAATATCTATTGGTTTTTCATTTATTTAGTTGATAAATTTGAATGTGAAACGATTTTGCCATCGGCTCCTGTACCGATGCCCAAACCTGATGCTGTACTTAAACTCGAACTTGCAATTAAAGACCAACAACAAACACGTTTAATAGCAATTGAAAACAAAGAAAATATTAACGATGGCACTCTGCTCCCTACTCCCATTCCTATTTCAACACGACCGGCCACAATCAGTGTCATATCATGTCGTCCCAAAAACGATGTAAGATCTCATTTGTTAAAGAATTATTTGATTTGAATTTGAATTTGTTTCCTTTTTTTCGTTTCTAGACTCCATTCTTTTGACCGATACGCATATTTATACGATTTTTTTTTTCTAACCTAAAATTCCTAATGTAAAATTGAGTCAGATAGTTCATAATCATAATAAATAAGATTAGAGTTTTTTCTTATGGTTGTATGATGTGGAAAAAAAATGGTCATATGTTGCAGTAATGACTCACACGCAACAAAGTCACATTTACCCTGCGCAAATAAAACAACTATTAAATAAGAAAAAGAAACCTGTGTCGGGCTTTTTTCATGAAATGATCGCCGAAGCTTTCTTTCAGGTAAACGCAGTCTATTGCATCGTTGTTAGGTGAGAAATATTTATTTTCTCGATCAGTTAGTTTAAGCTTGATTTTTTTTTTCATTATTCTTTACGCAAAACGAATCGATCGATGTATTTGCAGTTATGATCAGAACATAAAATTATGCTCCGTTAGAATCTACATATTCATCGTTACTGTTTCGCTCACCGATAGGATAATTATGTCTAATATTTAATCTGGTTCTTCGTACTAACTGATATTATGTTTGTTTTTATTCTAGTTTTATTGAGCCTATAGAACATGAGCGACATCTACTCGGCTGACTGACAAATATATTTAAAAGGAAATATTAATCGATTATATTTTGTTGATTACAGTAGACAAGAAGTTATGTTTTGTATTTTTATGAATAGTTAATTCACCAATACTGAATATAGATTGATAGACACAAATACAATTCAAGACGTGTATAAAAAAAAACTGATGAGTCACTGCACTGTTATCAATAGCCAACTATATTGTTTTCTTATTCATTCAGGACAAGAGCGATAAGAATAATATCAATTATCATAGCTTGGTAGTGCGTGGTATCTATAAAGATTTTTTTGTTGATTTGAAATAATAATTGTTGAGAATTATATACTACAACTATTTAAATGATAATAATAATAATATTATTATTATTATTATCTTGAGATTATATTCACTAAATGAGCACCCTAGTGCAGCATAATAATTCGCCGCACTATCCGCAATCAGTCACAATGAATGGTGGTGACGGTACAACACGGCAACAACGTCCAACAAATAATCCATCAAGGAATCTATCCGAAAGTGAATTACGCTCTTTATATGATATACTTGGATCGAATTGTGTGGTAAATATAAGAAAGAAAATGTTTTTCAAATTTTATTTTAATTCTGTTTGTGAAAACTTCTATTAGACATTAGCTACAGCTGTTGCTCAAGTTTTGCATGGTTATAATGGTACCTGGAGAAAACAAGCATGTGGTGTTTTTTGTTTTGTTAAAGACTATGGAAATCGAAGCTATTGTTTTCGATTGTATGACCTAAAAGTAAATCTTTTGTTTTCTATATTTATGTATGCAAAAACAATTGAATTTCATTATATTCATTCAAGGCAGGCCGTTCTATTTACGACGAATTGGTACCGGCTTCACTTCGTCTTGATAAATCTGTAGATGTTTTCTATACATTCGATGGATCGGTTAGTTTAATGCTTTTTCTATAATGTTTAATAGTTGTATTTCTCGAATTATAGAATTGTAAAATTGGAATAAATTTTGTTGATCGCGATGAAGCACAAACATTTTGTCATCATTTTCATTCGAAACAGGAAGACCGACGAAGTAAAAAAGGTTTTTGATGAATTTTTTTAACCTTTTTGTTTTTGTTTTAATACAGTGTTTTTATTGAAACGATAAGGATTTTAACAAGAAAACAATTTCAGACTAAGTAGAGCGTCTTTAGTCAAACTAGTTTGACAGATTATATATTCATGTATATCGAACGAAATTTTCATAAATACTTTATTGTGAATTTTATCATCGTATGAAAAAGGAATCAACCTAACGATAGGCAACTCATTGAATTGAGCAATGAAGTTTTCGAACTGTCTGACATTGTTGATATGTATGAGTCACTATTAATGAATCAAATCTCTAGTATAAATGAGAGAGACAGAGAGCGTTTAATATGTATACCATTGACATTTAGTGTTCGTGTTAATCAATTCTATGTATTATCTTAATGTATTAACAGTAGTTGAAAGCGTGTCTAACGAAGAAAATCATTAATAATTAACTTATCTCATATGGATACATAAAAGCAGCGTTCGACAGATTAAAAGAGTTCGCAGAATATATGAAAAATGAAAACAAATCTACTTAACACCAACGGTGATTCGTCCTTGACGAAACTATCTGGTTGACAGAGTGTTGCATGTACTAATACTAACCTAATGATCATATCGAAACATTTTTGAAAGAAGATTCTAAAAAATCAATTCATATTTATTACATAGAAAAGAAAAAATGTAATGCACCAATAAAAGCACCACCTCCTGTTAGCCCACCACCACCAACTGTATCAACTGCATCCGCTATTGTGAATGGAATGAAACCAACATCTAGTGTTGTATCCCAACCAGTACAAACGACCGCCGTTCATACTCAAAAAAGTAATCGATTCTATTTTTTCTTCCAACTAGTGACTTTTATTGTTTTTCAATATAGAATCAACTACAACAAAACAAGGTTTTTTTACAATCGGTCGAAGTAAAAAGAATGTTGCTCGTCCAGACATATCAGCACCAATTCAATCGACGTATGTTGAATAAAAACGTTTTCTTTATATTAATTTAGAAAGTTATTTTTCTCAGATTGGTTCATGTTAGTCACATTGGAACTAAAGAAGTATGTGAAATTATTCTTTTTATTATTACCATTTCCAATTGATCATAAATGAATCGTATTTTTTATAGAGCTTTTTTAATGATGATGAACAAAAACAATTGTTTGAAAAAGTATTATCTGGCTTACACATATCACAAGATGATCAAATATATCTTCGAGATTTTGTAAAAACAGATGGTGGCCTACAAAAACTTTTGGAAAGTAAGTATTATATATATATATATGTATTTTATTGAAACGAGAAAAGGAAGAATTTTATGAGTATACCTTTGTTTTATTGTAGAACCAGCAGCACCTGTAGCAGAATCGAGTCATCAAGGACATAATCAACATACAATGTCAGGTGGTCCGCCAGAAATTCCACCACGTAGTTATCCAACTATAAGTCGAAATAATAATAATGGTAATCGTGTTCCACATCAAGATATATCTGCTCCAATGCCCACTTATAATCAATCGAGTAATAGTCGTCCTGTATTATCACAAGGAATGTTTACTCCGCCAACTGCTCCAAACCAACAAGCGGCTCCTACTATTCCACCAAGACCAGGCCCTCGTATGCCTGACAATGCGTATAATTCAACGCAAGCCCCTTCAACTCCGCCACCACCACCACCACCACCACTATTTCTAGGAGTATCGTAAGTGTGTTTAGGTTTTCAAAAATAAATAACCATCGTTTCTTGTTCATTATAATATAATATTAGTGATTCAAACAGAGTACAACCTCCACCTGCAACGCCTCCACCACCACCACCACCACCACCACTATCTCTTCCTTCTACAAACACTGGAAGAAGTGTATCAGCTCCAGTAGCAAAACCGCCCAACGGTTCAGCGCATGACGATTTACTTAGTGCTATTCGTAGTTCTGGTACATCCATATTAAAAGTATGTAATCAAGTTGTTTTGCGTTCCTTTTAATTATGCTGCGTTTTTCTTTCTACTAATTATAGCCAACCGCAGAAAGACCACCATTAAAAGAAAGTCCATCATCTGATGATGCAAGTCCTGGAGCGCAAGATACAATGGCAATGAATATTCTTAAAATTCTTGCAGAACGGCGAGAGAAACTGAGTAATTGTTTCTCGTTTTTTTTCTGTATTCAGTATAAATTTTTTTTTAACTTTTAGGAGGACCAGAAAATGAAGACGATAGTGACTCAACCGACGGTGAATGGTCAAATTAATCAAAAATAGTTATCTTTCTTATTGCTACACTAATCGAATCATTCCAAACAGAATCTAATCATTATTCATTCTTTTTTTTTCGAATAACTCGATACATTTTTTTTTCTTTCAAATACGATCATACTTTTTTTTCTTCTTTTTACTATGCAAAGCGATTAGAAAATAAAACTCTAATGTAGTTCTTGTATTCATACTATTTTCATTCACCACTTACTATATGCTTGTATGTACATTAACTTGATGCTTGTTTGTTTGTTTTTTTTTCTCTTACTTTTTTTTCATATGATTCGAACTCTTGTTTTTGTTCTTATTCTTCGTTACACGTCACACACAAACAAACTCATTTAAACACATGCGCGATTTGTCTTTGTTTTTATGATGGTGCAAAAAATAAAGAACAGTGAAACCTTATTCTATTGTCTTTATTTAATTTTTTAATTTACATTTATTAGATTATATATGTATTCAGTAAGAACTTGTTTTTAATTTAATTATTAGTAATATTTAACTGTTGTCGATCAGTTGGTTTGTGTCGTTGCGATGATGAATACTTTTTTGCGTTGGATACGAGACGATTTACATAGCTGGCATTGCATGTGTAACTTAATCAATAGAAGAACATAAGTAAAGCTTTATTATGCCCCTCGCATGTACTGTAACATCTTCCGGAATATTTGTACCTATAAAAAACATCTCTAATAGAATTATTTCGATTCTCTTGTTTCGAAAGAAACGCAATCGTCGAGTTTTTTTTCTCCTCAATACAAGAACTATCGATCCCTTGATAAGATATTGATGCATGCATAGTAATACAATTCACTAGCTCTCTAATTTCAATTACATAACTGAAATTGAATATATCTCTCTATCTATCTAACAAAGAGTAAGAGTACAATCCTAACTTGATGAATAATTGTATGCTATTTTAACTTTCTATTGAATCAAGGCATATATATTTAAAAAAATAGAAATCATCGCTTGAAATTAGTTAACACTATGTTAAGAATACTTCACTTTAAGAGTAGCCTTCTTGTTCAACTATAAGTGAATGTTTAGTTCAAAGAATTTATTCTATGAAGTCTGAATGTATGGTTGATGAAATAACGAAATGGTTTCTTTCGAAAAAGAAATTACTCTGCCAATATTTATCTAACTTAAATTCACCTTAAACGTTTTGACTAAGTAAAAACTTGAATGATGCTTGTAGAAAAAATATTTATTGTGTTTCTCTTTACACCATTAAGTTTGTTATATTTGTTTTTTTAAATTTAATAAACAGAATTATTTAAATATCATATGTGTTTGCGCTTTAGTATACAAAAAATTCTCAAACTTCTGAGAAATATGTTGAACAGGAACAACCATTTTTTCGTTTTGTTTCATATTCATGTTACAGTGTTGTGAGTAATTTTTTCATTGTTGCGCTAATCTTGAGTCCATCAAGTTTTCGATCTAAACTATCGAAATCACACTTTTCTAACGTATCTTTTGCTAAATCTTGTTCATCAAGACCAGTCGTAGTTCGTTTTGTCTCACATAAAATTCGTTCGCACAATGCTAATATTCCCGAAAAAGTATCGTACGTAAATTGATGTTGTTCAGTACCAATATCAATTAATTGACATAAATATTCGAATTGTGAACGTGTAAAATTGTCTCGATGTAGTTCACCGATTGATGTAAATAAATTGTTTGATTCAAAACGATAGTGATTATTACGATGTTTATCAAATATGCGTTTAAATTGATAATTTCGACGTGTTGATAGTCGACAATATTTACTAAGATAATCGAGGGGTGTTAATGTTTCGAGTAATTTCAAATCGTATGGTAATTCAAAACGACAACCCTGAAGAAGAAGAAAAAGAAAAGAATTCGAAATAATAGTTGATTAAAATCTAAAATTTGAACTTGTTGTGATGCAATCATTTGACCAACTGATACACTATTAGAACTTTGTCGAATTTTTTCTAATAAATCAAGTGTTTCTTGATTTTCAGGAACTACACCTGGTTCATCTCCATTTTGATGATTTTCTTTTCCGGAACTAGTTCTCGATTTTCTAATTGCACTGCGACTACTACCCATTATTCCTAATTCGAAAGCCATCATATCACTCATTGTTTCACCTGGATCGAATGCACTTTTTTTTACACGTTTACGATTAGCGGCGAATTCTAATACTGGCTTTTGTTCAATTGATTGATCTTGTACAGGTTGCATATTATCTATGATTGCTATATTGTCGGTAATATGTTCAACTGTTTGATCTGTATGATTATCGATTATTGTTTGTACTGGTTCTGGAGTTGGCGCTGATACTATTTTCGAAGTTATTTGTGTATCAATATTATCAAGAGATTTTTGCGTATCTTGATTACTCTCGTTAGATTTCGTAGATGAACGGCGTACGTCAGAAGAAATTCTTTTCATCGGTATACTTGTTTGTATTTGAAAGCGATCCATAGGATTGAGATCACTATTATTATTGGATCCATAATTTTGAACTATCATCACTTTTTGAAATAGATCATCATCAATATTTTTATTTGTTAACGAATCTTTTCTCTTTTCAGATGTCAAATCAACAGTCACATGTTTTTTCTTAGCAGTTTTTGGTCGTTTTATACTTGTTCGATTATCACCATTACTTGTTTGACTTGTCGATTGTTGTGATGAACGACGTTTTTCATTGTTTACTGACATTTTATGATTATGATCATCGTCGTCTAGTGTAAAAGTAAGCAAATAAAAGATTAATCATGAATGAAAATTTTTACTTTTTACCTTTGACTATTGTTAAACCATCTCGTAGAGCATCGTGATAACCAGTTTGAGGCGTTGATGAAGGTGTATTTGTATTACGTGATAACGCACTTGCTCGGCCGTGTTGTAAATCTGGTGTCCTCGACTTTTGATTTTGTCTTTTATTTGGATTCAATTTCGGATTAAGTTCTATCAGAGTTGAATGTATGTGTTCATCATCATCATCGTCGTCATTTCTTTCTTTAATTTCTTGTATACCATTAGTATTTGTCTTCGTTTGCAATCTATTTGTTGAACGATCACCATATTTTTGTAAATAATTCTCTGTAAATGAAAGAAACGGTTGAGTTTGAGTGGAAAAACTTGGCGATTGAAATGCATCATGATACGATTGTGCAGAATGTTGAACACTTGATTGACAACGATATTTGGATGTTAATGAAGGTCGATGAGTTTTTTGGTAACGTTGAAATGGTTTTATTACTGTTGATTCTTGTGTTGTATTTGATTGGTGAGAAAGTTGATGAGTATGAAATTTACCAAATGACGGTCCAGCGGTTTGCGGTCGTTTTGGTTGTTCTTGATTAGTTCGAGTTGTGTTGGTTGAATTTGCATTAATAACTTTAACAAAACATTGTTCATATGAATGAAACGTTTGATCAATATATTGATCTTGTTTTACTGTCATACGTTGTTCAAAATTAAGTAATGAACGAAGATTTTCTTGACGTAGTATAAAATCTTGCCGTTTTTTTAATGTTTCAAATGCTGTAAAATTTCGAACATAAGTTTGTCGATGTCGATGTAAATCATGTAATAATAATTGACTAAAACCTTCTTGATCTTTATCGGATACTGGTAATGTTGATGCTTGCGGTAAGAGCATAAGCGGCGTATCATTGAAACCATCTGGAGATGAAAAATTTTGTGTAATTATCGGAATTCTTGTCATCTTATTGATTGATTTTTAGATAATAATAAAAAACGGAACGATTTGTCCGAATAGTAGTCGTAGTGATGATGTGTGACTTCACAACAACTGTCAATTTAATGTAGACTGAAGTAGTCAAACAATTATTAACAAACAAAACAATACTTTCAATTTTTTTCTCACTCGTTTTTTTTTTCTTATATCGAACCTGGTGTAGCAACATCTCCTTTGAAACTCGCATGCATCAAAGAAAAATAAAAATTGTTTGTAAAAGAAAAAAATTTTCTTTTTTTGCATCCATACTAAACGTTTTGCTAAAATTTACTTTCGAATAGAATTGACATTCTACAAAAATACACACGTTTTATTATTGCTCTTTTCCTTTAAAGATGTTTTCCTTTTTCATTTGTCATTTTTAGATGACTCACGATAATACAACAATCACGTCTAATCAACAGGATAACCTGGAGAATGATCAAACATTACAATATTTTACTGGTATTCGGCAACAAGAACCTGAGTATGCAGCTAAAACTCTCTCTTTAGAGTTACTTTTCATTCATCGATACATTGAATTCTTAATGAATATTGATCAATCTAATAGATCATGAATAGTCTAGTTATGAAATCCGAATGAAGATAAAAGTCGAGCAAAGAACGATGTCAAAAAATTAATTCTCCGTCAATCAGCAAAGCTTTTAGGATGTCAATGAAAATCATGTCGACTTTTTCTCAGCCTTATTTCTATTCATATTGACATTAATAGTTAAATACATTGTTCAGATCACATGTAATAAAATTTTAGAGACATAAATGAAGTTCAATAAATATGTATCTGAGATTGTAGCCATTGTTACATTTCTATGGTTTATGTGAAATGTTTTTATTTCAAGCAGTACTCAAGTTAATGATTGAGAACTATTGTCACCAAATAGATCAATACAAAGAACTATGGAAACTTGAAGCAATTGAGAGAGAGAGAGAGAGAGATTCACTCATAACTTTTAAATGTATCTTACATCGATGAGTTCAATGTATTCGAATTTAAGATATTTGATTTAGTACTACATTGTAATTTAATGTGAACGCAATGGCTTGTTTTCTCGGAAGTATCATTAACCAGAAGGTTTAGAAAAACAAGTTCGACCCGGCAAGAGAACAGGGTTCATTTTATTATTATTCGTGAAAAGCACCTATTAATGAAATAGAAAAAAACAATCACATAGCCATTAGTCAGTAGTCTAGAAGCTAAAACTATATATCAATGCAAAAGTATTCTTTCAATTTGATTAAGTACAAATTTTTATTATCAATTCATATTTTTGTTTGTTTTCATAGAACATCCGTAGCCATAACAGCTATTCGAACATTAATCGATGTAATCAATCGTTCATCGGCTGGTACAATGAGTCAACTATCTCGAGAACTCAAATCGGCTGTGATACTATTAACAACACAAACTGATTCTTCAATGCCAAGTGTTAAATCAGGTTGTGAACTATTTTTACGTTTTATAACATTGGCAAAATTCGATACATTTGAAATCGATGAATGTCGTCAAAAATTAATTGAACGCGGTGAAGTTTTTCTAGAACGAACACTATCATCAAGACAACGTATTGCAGAATATAGTCAAGAATTTATCGTCGACGGAAGTATTATATTAACACATTCCTATTCGCGTGTTGTTCTCGCTTTGCTTGCATATGCATCAAAATTTTCACGATTTAAAGTATATGTTACTGAATCGGAACCGGATAAAAGTGGCTTACAAATGAGAGAGGAATTAGAAGCAATTGGTATACCATCAATATGTATATTAGATGCAAGTGTTGCATATATTATGGAAAAAGTAACATTGGTTTTAATGGGTGCTGAAGCTGTTGTTGAGAGTGGTGGCATTATTAATAAAATTGGAACATTTAATATAGCCATAGCAGCACATGAAATGAATAAACCATTTTATGTTGCATCTGAATCATTTAAATTTGTTCGTTATTATCCATTAAATAATTGCGATTTACCTGATCATTTTAAATATAAAGCATCGACAATAGCACGTTCAAATGGAAAAAATCTTGAATCGGAACATCCACTTGTTGATTATACACCACCAGCTTATATTACATTGTTATTTACTGATATTGGAACATTGACACCATCGGCAGTTAGTGATGAATTAATTAAACTTTACATCTAATAGAAAACTAAAACTAAAACTAAAGGTAGTCATTTTGATAACCTAATTTTACAGGGATAAGGGTTTAACTATCTAATCTTTTCTTTTTATTGTAATAAAAAGTAAACAGCTATGTTGTAATACGTGTATTCAACAAGGATATCAATGAGAAAAGATTTTTATGTTGATAAAACTCATCCGATTTAATTAGGAAAACAAGCCCATTCATAAACAAAATATCATAATGTAATATTGCATCGTGATTTGTTTTTTACGTATACATAAACTTGGATTGTTAAGGCATGACGCAATAATCATTATTTAATTAATTCCGAAGATCTCAGTCATTTTTAAAATTTTGCATGTTTGATCAATACGTTGTGGCGAGATCTCTACATGTGAATATCAATGCGGATAGGTTTTTTGAATTTTAATAAATTATTTCAATTGAAGAAAAACTTCTAAAAAAAGGAATTAATCTTATGTCCCTAGTGTTAATTCTNTTTTTTCCACACTGCATCCTTCATCTATATTTTACCCAACTTCCTAGATCATAAGAATGAACGACCATTATGAATATTCCCAAAATCGATTTATAGAATGTTTGATGTCTCGACGTTACAAGTCTTCCAATAGTCATAAATACTTGAATCATCAAACAAGCTATATCAATCGAGATGTTTTCGACGTAGCACTTTTTCATGACAATATTTTCATGTCGATGTGATTTTTTGTGTCTCAAAGTAATTTGCCTTTAAAAACTTTCTCTGTATCATGTAACGACAAGAAAAATATATGTATTTACAAAATTCTTTATTTTAATCATGTGAGAATTATGAAGAAATACGAACAAAGATAAATATCAAAATTCTGACAAAATCTTTTCTGCTCTATCAAAAATAGAATTGCCTCGATCAACGAGAGCATTCAAACGAGCAATAACGCATTTAATCGATTCTTGATTTCTTATAGATCCACTATCTAATCGTTTATTTTCATCAGCTAATAAATCAGTTGATTCATTAATAATCGAACGAACATTTCCTTGCTGTTGATTAATAGTAGTTGCTAATGACCGAACAATATCATCTAATTTTCGTTGGCCATATTCATTTGTTAAATTACTATTTCTATTTAAAGATTGTTGCTGTTCAGTTTTACTATCAGAATTTAACAGAACACGGTCAAGTTCATGTAAAGCTAAATGTATGTAAATTTATTTGTTTGCTTGTTGAATTCTAATGTTACATTACCTTTTTGAATACTTGTACGTACAGATAGTAAATCGGGTGATAAAGTTGACGAAGATTGAGAAATTCTAGGAATCGTTGATTCTTCATGTTCGCCGCTTTTTCGTGGTAAAATTGGTTTTTCGAAATGAATTGAATCAATTTCAGAGAGGTAAACATCTTGTTCATTCTCGTCATCATCATTATCGTAGTCTATCATAAGATGACTGTCAGCTGCTGTATCGATATGATTTTTCATTATTTCATTATTCGATTTTTTATGATAATTATCATCCATACTGTCCGATTCATAAGCCAAATTCGTAACAGTCATTGGTTCTTTAACTTGTGATATATTACGAGTCGATGAACGAGAAGGTTTCTTTCGAAAACTTGATTTTCGACGCTTTCCTAGGCTAATCAGACTAAATTTCGAAAGAAAAATTCTCGTTAATTAATTGATCACGAAAATTGAAAGTTACCGTACCGTTCTCGATGAAAAAAATCAGCGATACGTCGATAAGATTGACGTTCATCTAGGATGTTATAGATTTTCTTGACTGATATAGGTATATTTGGTTCTAGTTTAATGTGTTTACAATAATTTTTATAATCAGCAGCTAAAAGAAAACAAAATAACGTAAGATTCTATCAAACTAGTAAGATAGACCAACGAATAACTAACCATAGAGTTTACGTAATCGATATAATATTACTTTTTCTTCATCGGTTATTCGAAGAATTTTACTTGGTAGATTACTAGTTGTTGTAGTTGCCATTGAAATTGAGCACCTGCGTCTCACATAAATAAGACTATGCTAATAGAAGCATCAACAATGTATGTATGCGGGTGTATAGTCGCTTTGTCGAAAGGAGACGAAAAAAAAAAAGAAAAGAAAAGAGATATGGCAAAATTCGACGAGTTGAAGTTTAGGCGACGGCTCGTTCGCTCGTCGATGGTTGGTATTATATGCTTATTATATGTCGTCTGCTTTTCTTTTATCTATCTCGGCAGTCTTAGTGACGATATAACAGTCTCATGTCGATCAAATTTGCTCGTTCGTATTTTGTCTATTATTTGCTGGAATTTGTAACCCGATAAAAGACGAAACGACATAGTTATGCCATTTGAATGAGGCAATGAGTAAGCCTCTTCGTGTTGATTGTGTTAAAAAAATGACAATCTATATTTACCGATAAAGGTCAACAAGTGATAAAAATAAAGTTTAAATTCATTGTGGGTTTCTTAACAAGTATTCGAATAAAGCGTAGGTTTAACTTCTTCGATAGTAACGCTTGACGTGTTGTATTAATCATAAGTTGATAGTACATAAATAAGAGCACGACTTCAAATATGTATGCTTAAATGGTTGGTCGTCATAATGTCGAAAGAAGAAAGAGGAAAAATGTCGAAAAAATTATATTGACATAAAACATTGTCAGTTAATATTTTAGAGAATTGCAAATAATATAATGTATGTTTTTTGTATGAAATTAAGCTGAAATGTTAACGGTGAGAAAATGTTTTTTTTAAATATGTCATTTTTTCACGAACTTCACGAACCTCAAGTTTTTCTTTTCCTGGAAGATGACTATGATTGCAAACAGTTTTCATCAATCGATTATCTTAATCAGTATGAACTTTAGCTGCACAATAATTAATAGTGCATATTCAATCTTTATTAGTTGTTGTTACTTTATTTTACTTGTATCAATAGTTAGTCATCCCGATCAATGCTGACTAAAATTCTACACTAGTAAAATTATAAGAAAAAACAATGAAGTATTTGTGGTTACAATCGCCATATACTGATTCAAGAGAACGGAAGTCAGTGATTAATAGTTTTGTAAATCTTTGCCTTTAATATGCAACGACGTTTGACTACGATATTAAAAAACGTCCGCTTTTGTCACGTCTATATCTAGTGTAACATTTTTTTTTATGTAAATGGGTTTTATTTGATTCGATAGCTTTACATATTTGTATGAATCTTTTTTTTTTTCATTTGATCGGATTTTTTTCAAAAGGTATCTATCAAAATATTTGGAAGCACTCATGTATTCATTATACAGTTAACATTGATCAGATTGTAAACCTGTGTGCGCTGAAAAAAGACGTATGATTTGTACTTTCGTATTTTAAATGGCTGCTCTCTTTCACACGCATTTGCTTTATATTTATCAAACTTTTTATTCAATGCATCTCCTAATAAACTATCTGTGCTTCTAACAGAAGTTAGAATAAAATTTATTTTACTCATGGTTGAATTCAAACTATCTAGTATAAAGCAATGAAGTTATTGGTATTCATGGAAAAAGCCTAGATTCAAGTGTTGAACCTAGGCCGCCTTTTGAACAAACTTTTCTTACCACATAACTCGGAAAGGTGATATTTTGTCGTCATGCAGTATTGAGCAAGTTTATAGACTACACCGAGTATTGAATCATAATTCATTATCACCCGTTTTTTTAATTTAATAATTATTATAGTAGTCTCATGAAATTTGATCTATCTTTTATGGGAAATGATGGCAATTCAATATTTATCAAGCATCATTTTTGCTACTTTAACTGATCACTTTCATTTTATACTGATATTGAATTCAAAGATTTGATAATAAGTGAACCTATTTCAAATCACCCTTCTGTTGTAGACACGCATGCTTTAGTGGAAAGCACTATGAATACAATGTCGAAGGTCAAACTGTGAAGAAAATTATGATATATAACTTTAACATTGATGTTTTTGTTTTCGATTGAACTTTTCAATAATTTTCTAGATTTAATTTATTGAAACGTAGTTTCGGTTTTCTCCTATTTATGATTCTGTTATTTTTATTGTTTATATTTATAAGTCATGTACAAACATTTTTACATTTTAATAATAATACATATATTGAACAATTGCCATCAACTTATTTTTATTCATTTATCCAACCAAAACCTGTCCCGGAACCTTATTTAATTACTATCAATGAAGAACTAATGAGTCTTCTTTCGATTTCAATGATTGATCGACGACAAATGGCTGAATATTTAAGTGGTAATAAACTTCTATCCGGCTCTCAGCCTGCTGCAATGATTTACGCTGGCCATCAATTTGGTTATTTCACTTCACAATTAGGCGATGGTCGAGCTGTTCTACTCGGTCAATTAAATCAATGGGCATTTCATGCTAAAGGTACTGGACCAACACAATATGCCCGTGGTGGTGATGGTCGAGCAGTATTACGTTCATCTATACGAGAATATCTTGCATCGGAAGCTATGTTTAATTTAGGTATCGAAACAACACGTGCATTAAGTCTTGTTGGTTCTGTTATGCTACCGGTCCGTCGTGAAGCTATTGAAACAGCTGCTATTGTTGTACGTATTGCACCGATCGTTGCATTTATTCGTATGGGTACATTTGAATTGTTTTCAACACGTGGACAATACGATCAAGTTCAACAATTAGCTGATTTTGTTATTAAAAATATGTATGGTAAAACATTAACGAATAAAAATCGTTATAATCTATTATTAATTGATATTGCTCAACGAACGGGAAACCTTGTTGCTTATTGGCAAGCATATGGCTTCACACATGGCGTATTAAATACCGATAATATGAATGTGATTGGATCAACAATCGATTATGGTCCGTTTGGATTTGTTGAAACAAAACTTCAAGGTTATGTACCGAATCATTCAGACGATGAAAGTCGATATGCATTTGATCAACAACCAACAATCGCTGCTTGGAATCTTGCTAAATTACGTTTAGCATTAAATTCATTAATTGATTTACCAAAACCAATAACTGAACAGTATGAATTTTGGTTACATTTTAATCGAACGTATGATAAGTTAATGCGTAAAAAACTTGGTTTAACATATTATATGCAATCGGATAAATGGCTTTATGAAGAAATTATACGTCTATTAGATTTATATCATATTGATTATACAAGATTTTGGAGACAACTTGCCGATGATATTATTCCGATTGAGATACAAAAACAACATTGGTATTCTGTATATAAACAACGATTAGCTTCAGAAGGCAGTTATGCAAAGAAAATCCGTCGTGAACGAATGAATCGTATTAATCCAAAATATATATTGAGAAATTATATGGCTCACGTAGCAATTGGAAAGGCACAAAAAGGAGATTTTAATGAACTTGACCGACTTCTTCATTTACTTCGACATCCATATGATGAGCAACCTGACATGAATGATTATGCTCAAGTATCTCCTGAATGGGCGAAGAAGATTATTATCTCATGTTCATCTTAATCATGTTTGGTGTGCTGTTTGTTTTCTTTTCCATAATATTTTATTTGTTTAAATTCTTTGTTTTTGATTAATAGAATTGAATGAATTCTGTTTGACAAAACAAAATAATAAAACCTGTTTTTTAATTCTTGTATAGGACAATGAAATGAAAGAAGAGTTGTTCTAGGTAAGAAAGATAAACTAATCGCTAATTCTAGATTTCACACTGATTGCTTATTAATAATATTAACATTGAGCTGAAAGAAACAATTTGCTTTATCAAGAATACTAACGTTTCATTTGAAAAAAACAACCTAAACGAATGATTGAACTCATATATTTCTTACTTAGAAAATGAAAATATACTAGGTAAAGTAACGTTTGAAGAACAATTAAGAATCATTACTTAAAAATACAATACACATAAATGAGAAATTTGAAAAATAGAATACAAATTCTTTTCACTTATCATTTTATAAGTAGATACTTCACTTTTTCAAAATCATCTATCAATTACCTTTACCGATATTTATTTTGCGTAATTCTTTGCAAAATGAATTCACCGCAGCCGACTATCCAATCATATTCGTAGACTTCGATAGCTTTGTAACTGATACGAAAAAGCACCATTTCTTAAATCATTTTGCCTGATAAACGCTTCCATAACATTCAAATTCATAATAGTTTAACTAGTATGAAATTATTTCTTCAATTAAGCATCCGAAAATTTCTCAATAAATGATTGAAAATGATAGTTTTCGATCTCTGCATGAAGGTAAAATAACTTTTTCTACATTTCCAGTAGAAGATACTTTTTGAGGTCAGAAAAATTTGATGACAAGTATTGGAAGAAGTTCGTTTACATGATAATGATTGCATTGCTTTTACATAGCAGCTTAATTTTTCTAGCCGCCATGATTGAATGGATATGTTATTCGACACATATTCACAAGGTGCTGCGTTCAAACCACAGTATCATCAACCATGGAATAACCCTGTACAAGTTACTAATGGCTAATTGTTCCGGATGACTCATCCGATAGCGTATCGATTATATCATTAGTCAGTATGCAGAGTCAAAACAATAACTTCAACATAGATGTCACGGCCACGTGATCCTATGATGATCGCCAACCCATAATCATTAACGGGGGAAGCGTTGGACGAATGGGGTGCAGATACCGTCGTCTGTAAAAGAGAAAAACGATAGAACCTGACTGCTTGTGGACCCTTTAGCGCCGGCCCCAACGGGCGATAAGCCTATGGGAGATATTATTATATTATATTAATCATTCTGGTAGTTGCACGTAATGGTTATTTGCATAAATTACTAATAACAAACTATTACTAAACATTTATCTTTTATTGAAATGTTTGAATAGTAAATAGAGAGACTATCGCATAGTCAATGTTAATATTTTAAAGTTTAGAGAAAAAATATCAAAAAATAACGGCTGAAAGATTATCAAATTGCGGACAGACAACAGAAAACACATGCTGAAGTTTATAAAAATTCGCATGTCAATAGTAGTGGTGACGTGTACTTTAATAGTTAAACACAGCAACTTAACGTATAAATATAGAGGCCTCCTGGACTTATTACGGATTGTCTAAAATGTTCGAGTAAATATTTATGATGCAGAACTCACCATGATGTTATCAAAGTTGTTAATACGCTTGTAAAGATTATAAATGTTTTAACTCATACTTGTTTCTGCCTATCGAACATGAATTTATGCTATTAAAATGCTACATCATCGTACATATTTTAATTCACCTTTAGCAATTGTTGCTTGACTACAACAAGAAACCACAATAGTTCGACTTTTTTTTCTTTGATTAACTTTTTCTTTTTATGTTTTATGTAGATACGTTCTATACTTCATCACGTCTGATAAGAACAAAAACAACGCAAGTCAAGAGAAAAACATTCACAATAGAATGCAGACATTATCAACATCAGTGGTGTCTCTTCATAGTTATGTTGAATCTCATACTAACGAAAAGAAATTATCAAAAACATCTGATAAAAAAGTTTCTATTATTTATTTTCTTGCATTATTTTATACGTTTCTATCGTTGGGATTCGGTGCTGGTCTTATTGGGCCAACATTACTTAAATTCGGCGAACAAATAAATTCGCCTTTGGACCGAGTTGTTTATATATTATTTGCACGTTCATTTGGATTTTTAGTTGGTACTTTAGCCGGCGGATTTCTTATTGATGCTTTTCCTTTATTGGGTCGAACGTTTTTAGCATGTTCACTTTTTTTCATGTCTGCAACAACAATAATGATTCCATTTATGGATCATATTATACCAATGATTATGGTACATTTAATGTGGAGTTTAACAGCTGGTGTAGTTGATAATCTTGCCCAACTTTTAACTATACGTTATTATGCACAAGTAAATTTTAATCCATATTTACAAGCACTTCATGGTGCATTTGGTGTTGGAGCGTTTCTTTCGCCGTTAATTATCGCACCATTTCTTCAAAGTACAAGTCCACCTGATCAATGGCATTATGCTTATTGGTTAATCGGCTGTTTACATATACCGAATCTAGTTTGGATTTCCATCTATGCTATACGTGATGAATTATGTTCAAAAAAACCCAAAGAAATTACTTTAGAAAATAAAGAAGTCATTTTTGAAGATACAAAATTAGAAACAACGATTGCACCCGATGATCAAACGAAATCACCTGGAAAAGTTTTATTTCTAGGTTTAATAACAGTATTTATTCTCTTGTATGTTGGTGGAGAATCAGCGTTTGGAGCTTATATACATACTTACGCAAGTTTACATTTAAATTTTAAAAAAGATATAGCTGCGTATCTTAATTCTGTATTTTGGGCTTCATTTGCTATCAGTCGGTTTTGTGGTGTAGCACTGTCAATAAAACTCTCTGCAATACAAATGCTTTTGGCAGATTTGTTTGGTTGCATTGGTTCCATGTCATTATTATTAATTTTAAATAAATCATCATTGGCCATTTGGATTGGTTCTGTTCTATTCGGATTATCGGTTGGATCGATCTATCCATCGGCTATTGCTTTTACCGAAAAACAAATATCTTTAACAGGCAAACGAATGTCAATTTTGTCTGTTGGAGGTTCAGCTGGTGATGCAGTAATTCCACTATTAATTGGTTATATGATCAATCCAAAATTATTAGGACCTATAGGTTTTATTATAATTTTATTAATTGTAATTATTTCAGCTTCACTGATTTATGGATCTACACTGTTATATGTTAACTTTCAGTTAAAGAAAATGAAAAATACTAAGAAATAAATATGTTGAAGTTTAGAAATGGCAAGAAGGGATAGCTGATTTCTGTCAAAATAAATAAAATGATAGTCTTTTCGCATATGAATTTAGTTATGAGGTTTTAGATGTTTGATATAATCCTGACGGGACGGATGTGTATCACCATCGGGTCGATTGACTGGTGTCCATACGGGTTCGCCAAGAAAAAAGCGTCTAACATGAATAAAATTTTTGCTGTCAGGTATAAATCGATGATACATGCCTTTAGAACAAAGAACAAAGAGATAATAATAAACTAATCGATATACGTTAAGAATTGTTTCCATTACCAGCTGGCAGAATAATCAAATCCCCAGGAAAAACATGAATTCTCATCCATTTATCATCGCAATCACGCACATCAAAGAAACCTGAACCGTCAAGTACGAGACGAATTTCTTCATCGGAATGTATATGTTCAGCAAAGAACATTTTTAATTTTTCTTCATATTTTTCCATAGATGGTTGCACTTTTATTTCATCTTCGTACGTGTATCTATATAACGCATAAATTAAAAAAAAAAGAACAGTCCTCAGTAGTAGTAAATAAATCGAATGTGTTCGTCGCAAAAGAACGACCTTAATAGATTTTGTTTTTGTCTCAAAAGATTTCTCATGTTTACCCTCGATCTTGTTTAAGTTTTGTTAGCGAAGGACATTCATTATTAGCAAAAGTCTTCTCTGGCTGAAAATGCCATACTTGAACACCAGTACGATCACATAATGTAGGCACATCAATATCCTTCAATCGGTGATCATCTTGTGGATTATCTTGTACATCGTCCATATACCAACATTGCACCTATGTATATCATCAAACTTTTTCAAAATTCAAACATAAAATTGATTATACCATGATAGTAGTTTTTTTTTATTCAAATCTAAAATTAGAAAAAAGAATGGCGAATACAACTAATTATATCACCTTTTACAATCAAGTTAATTAAGGATAAGAAGAAAAAGAGAAAGAGAGAATAAATCTATTATTTATAATTTTGCTTTCATTGTCTTCGCCGTATTAACTTCAATTAGAGATCGCATATCTGTAAGACTGCTATTAAAATGGTTGGAAAATTCTATTGCATTTGTTCCTTCATTATTTATTTTGAAAGTTGTTACCATGTAATTTATTGAATCATTACGTGGATTATAACAACAGCCATCTAAATTATTTGAACTTAATAAAAACAAAAATAATAAAAAACAAATAACTTACAGCCATCATCAACTGCCGGCCCATAAATCATTACACAATCATGTTTAGCTCCAACCTAAAATGTTCACAAGAAGCGTCGGTTTTTTTCTTCTTCTAACGATGCTAAATTAACAAATTACTTGACTTGTTGAAAGAATGTAATGCATTGCACGTTTATAACTTATATGATTATAAAGAGCAGGTTTTGGCAAATTATTTTCAGCTGCAATCAATCGTAACCCCAAGAGATGTCGATCAATACCTTTAGCATTTATTGCCTACATTCAAATTGAATTATAGAAATAAGAGAGTATTCAAAAAAGTATTTGATCTACTTTACATCAGTAGTATATTGTCGCTGTGCTTGCATAGCTTTAAGAAACAGCTCATATTTAGTATGAGATCCTGTTTCATTATGTTGTTCAGTCATAGCACGAGCAAATTGTTGTGCTTCTAATGTGCATGAACGAATAGTTTCAGTTCGACCAAGATGATAACGACGTAAAGAACCACTCTCATAAGTAGCACCACATTTGCCATGCATTCTAAATGTAATCATTGAAATTCATATATTCCGAAAAGCCAATCAATCGAATCTGTAAATTCGAAATAAAGTTTGCTACTGATCATGACATCGAACAATGATGAAGTTTTTTTTTTCAGGCGAATTAGGATTCTCTGTATTGTGTGGGTTAGGGGTGGACCTTTTTTTTTAACGGAACTTAATTAATGACTTCCATTAGCCATTAATCTTAATGGTTAATGTTTTCTGAGAAAAACTTAATTCATTAATATTAATGTCAATGTTTTCATGAAAAAATTAATTTTTCCATATTACTGAATTAGGTTTTTCTAAGGAAACACTATCTACAATTATTAATCAATTAACTGGTCTTAATAGCTAATGTTTTCTCCGAAAGTGTTAGTTACTTAATATGGAAAGTTAATGCTTTCATGAAAACATTAACCATTAATATTAATGATTAATGAAAATATAATCCCTAATATTAACGAAAACATTACTATTCATACTAATGGTGAATGTTTCCGTTAATCGTTAACATCACTCAAGAACATTGACATTAATATTAATGATTAATAAAAACATTAATTTTAAAATTAATGTTAATGTTTTTCATTAATCATTAATATTGATGAATTAAGTTTTTCTCAGAAAACATTAACCATTAATATTAATGGTTAATGAGAAACATTAACATTAATATCAATGGTTAATGAGAAACATTAACATTAATATCGATGGTTAATGGCCCACCCCTAGTGTGGGTTCTATTGAGCTATGAAAAATTGGTGAAGATTTCAACATCTCTAACTTATGACTATTGAGATATCAATATGTCCTAAGTATTCTTTTAAACATCAGTACAATTCGAACAAGAAGCATCAATCAAATTTAGAACTGAAAATTTGCGACAAGATAAATTTCTATACAATGAGTTTGATGAGAGAATGACAGGTCATTTAAAATTACTTCAGAGTTAGAATTACTTTTTTCTTAACTACGGAAGAGGCAGCAGATTCAATAGAAATCATCTGCTTTCTATCGTGTTTTTTCCAGATAAAGATATGCGTCGGTGAAGAATTAAGTTGTTCAGGTCACTCAGATTCATCAACATATTTCTATTGAACTTATTACATAGTTAAAGCGAGCTTTGAAATCTATTGTAATACTGACCGAAAATAGGCAACTTGTAAAGCAACTTGAATCATTCCATCTAAAAAAAACGAATTTCACGATTTCTATTTATTCAAATTTTATTGTCTTTTTTACCTATGCTCAATTTATTTTGTTTAGCAAATTCTTTACCAAATTCAGGATATTTATGAACTGTTAAATCACAATTTTCAATAAATCTATAAATCATTAAAACAATATTGAAAAATGTAACGGTTTTATTCCTACTTATTAACACGTTTTTCACTTTCGCTAATCGATTGTTCGACATCTTTCGGTATAACAACTTGACATTTGTTTAATAATGATGATTTACCAGTAGACACAAGTGGCTGTGCTGTTTTACTAATAGAAAGAAAATTGTCATCGAATGAAATGATTTCATTAAATAATATTTTACCAGTGATCAAGAACATAATCGACAAGAGCGGTAATTATTCCACCTTCAGCTAATGAATGTTCATAATTCACACCACTATAACCATCAGGTGCTACAATAACCTTAAAATGACGAATAGTTTTCTCTTAGATGTAAACAAAGCTAGAAAGAATGAGCTGTTTTTTTACTTGAAGCGTTTTATCAAACCATCGATTAGCTGTATTATATTTGGTTCCACCGCCATGTAGAAAATTGAAACCCATCAATGTTTGAGTATCTTTTTTTATTGCCGTTCCACTTGATGATTGATAGTTCTCATCAAGACATAATACAAATAAACTGTCATTGATCGTGTCAAGAAAATTTTTATTTTCAGGAACTAAAAAAATAAATAGCTGAATGCTTTTGTTTTTATTCTAATAAATTTGTACCCGATGATAATTGTTCATGAATAGGTGCCCAAAGTTGCCTTTCATCAGCTGTTAAATGACCAATTAGTGTTTGTTTTTCATCGGATTCTTTTGAGTCAGCAAGTTTTTTCAACGAACTATAAATATCCGCAGCCGACAATTTATTTCCTTGATCATCATATACTGGCAGTCGATATATCTTGAAGAAAAAATTATTTATGAAACTAATCGGAAAGAAAATTTAAACTATATTTACATTATTTCGATGAAATATTGCAACGTGACGATGACCTGTTTTATTATATAGATGAAGTCGATCAATGGATTTGGCCGGAATACGACATATACCGAGGACTTTTCTATATTGATCCATACAGAGTGGATCTGAACCAAAACGATCAACTGGTATTTGATTGCTAAAAAGAATTGAATTCATTTCAGTTATCAAATAATTAAAAAAAAAAGAAAGGCTACTATAGTGTTTTTGTTTTGTACCAGTAGATTCTGAGATGGGCATTCTTGTTTAGTAGGGAAAGTTTTCCTTTGCACATTTGAAAAGACTGGTCGCTATTCGGTTACAATCATCTGTTATATTCTACAAAAAGTCTAACTATCGCTTAACGTTGAGAGAGCTGATTTTCAAAAACTATTCAATAGTTTTCTGGAACGGAAAAAATTCGATTCAATAACATTTACACCCGCTCTTTGAATTTGAACTATTTTTTGAGTCTTAATAAAATATTTTAAACTGTTATTTGATATTACGGAAAAATCAAAGAAAACTTCTATATTACTTATCAATTAATGATCGATATTGTAGGATGCCTTGGATAACATGAGCTGCAAATTGAATTTGTCCATCAAAATCTCGGTATGATTGTCGGGGTAATAATAAAGCTGGATTATAAAATATAGGTAAATTTGAACGCCATTCAAGATATACTTTGTCAAGCCACCATTGTGATAACTAGTTGGCATAGGAAAACAAAAGTATAAGTTTAAGTTTCGTAGTTTTTTTTTTTTCTTCTTACCCAATTTTCTTCTGTGTCAGCTCGTTTTAATAATAGCTCTTGTAATGGCTTGCTCTCATGTTGAAATTCTTCAACAATCTTAATAGACAATCAATTGTTTATGAATATGCATATTTATATCGACAAACTTTTTTCGTCTCATTAAATTCATCATTATTAAGTAATGGTGCAACTGCTTTTAAATATTTGCGTGCTGTATCAGCTAACGTTGGTACTGGCAATCTAATAAATAATAACCATTTTATTCAACAATAAAAAAAAAAAACTTAGCAATGCTACAATGTTTCGTATTTCACCTAGGTAAATTAGATTGCTGTGCAGAACAAGTTGATGTCGTGCGTACCATACTTCGCAATGTTGTTATCGGCGGACGACGAAAAGGAACAGAATGAAAAGACGCAAAATGCTGTCTTTGATAAAGATCAAATGACACCTGTGCTTTTTAAAGTTAGATTATCTTTTAAAAGAGAAACCAATGTTTTACATTTCTATTGATGAATAATGTCGCACAAGTTCGACGAACTGCTAAACTCATTTTTACAAAAATTAATTATCTAAAGAAGTATACAAACAAAACAACAACAACAATGAATTTACATTTAAGAAATTAAAATTAAAATTTGATGATTTTACAGATGTAAAGAAAAACAGTCAAAACGAGCTACGAATCTTTTATATTTATTTGTGACATATCTTTCATATTTTTTAATGCAAACGATAGACATAATTGTCGATCTCGGACATCCGACCATCCGCCATTGACTTGTTTAAGTGGACGTTTTGCCTCATATTTAGCATGTATAGTAAGAGGTTTTTTTGGAAATAAATACTGCTGATTAGTTTCATAGAATTTTTTAGTTTCATCCCATCGAGCTATATCCGATTGATTCGAGCAAGTCTTTTTATGATGTGTACCACTAAAAATAATTATAGATCAATATTTTTACAAGCAAAAAACGCCTATTTTTGTTGTTGATTATTTTACCATGAACCAAGATGAATAACTCGAGTAGAAGTTGACCAAATAACGCGAGGATAATTGAAATGTTTTTGTGCTAAATAGACAAGCGACCAATCCCAATTGTAATCGTCGACATTACAGAAATTTTCAGCATGTTTTACTATCGAGCACCAAAACGAATAGGTAATCGTCATGCCCAAATTATATCTGGCATGCCAATATGCAATAGAAACCTATGGAAAATTGTTTAAAGTTTTTATTAGAAGCTTTTATTTGTCGTACTTTAGATCCGAGATTATTGAATTGTCGACCAGATTTTTCTAGATTGCCCAATGTGTATATTAGACATTCAGGGCAAATGCTTTGAAAAAAATAGAAATTTAAAAAACTTTTACGAAATAAATTATTCGTTTTTTAATTTACCGTTCTTTTTCATCTTCCATTTTTTTCAGAAAAAATAGTGCATCAGGTGCTAAATAAAAATCTTCTTCAAGTAAAAGTAATAGCAGATCTGAACGATTTTGTAACACTTGGATTGAATTAAATACATAGTTCAACTAAAAGATAAAGAATAATATTTTTAAGAACATAATCGACCATCAACATTGTCTTCAGAGTTGTAAAGCCGTAAGTGTCGCTATGAAATTTATGATAGATATTAACAAAAATCTTTCTATTGTCTAGAAATATACGGTAAGCACATTTCTCATAACTATATATCGATCCGAATTGTTTTGAATCAATAATAAACAAGACTACAGTCGAATGAAATATATCTTGTTCATGTTCAAATGAATACTCAAAGTAGATGTTAGTATATAAGCAAAATATCTAGAGCATATAAACGTTAATTACCATTTTATTTGAGTTATTTTTATGCACAATTTATACTACGGTCAAAATCTATTAATTTCTTTCAGCGATTAAAAAAGACAAAATCTATGGGCAACCAGTTTCGATAATATCAATTAAAGAAAACGAAGTCTATTTGTTGACAAGGTGAAGATTATTTTTAGTTAAGATAAATTAATTTGTTATTAATAAGCAAAACCTTTTGTGTATCTTGCTGGTATGAATGCAAGTCTACAACACACTCAAAGTATATATCACATTTCCAATAGCATGCCTTGCCAATGGTTGTGCCTTAATTCTTTTCTGTGATTTTTCATCTCCAAGCATTTCATTCACCTATTATTCTTAATCATGCATAATACCCATCTCTGTCATAACTAAACGTCAGTAGGTGAATTCAGAAGGGTTTTAACGATGAACAATCTAGAGAAAAAAAACTGATTTTCGTTATCCTAAGAATTCAAATGAACCTGTATTATGTCCCGTGTGAAATCGGTTGATTTCAATTTTTCTAAGCCTAGAGAAGATTCTGAGCTTGATATACCGGTTGAACCCAAAAATTGATTATGTTTGTCGTTCCTTTCTTAAAACATTGACGACCTCTCTCACTTTCAAATTAGGTAATTAAAACAATATAAAGAAAAGAAAAGAAAAGAAATATTTGACAGTTTTCTTAACTACTTAATATACCGTTCTGATACGGTTTCTCTGTCTCTCTCTAGCAAATATTCACTCATCTATTTTTCATTTGAATTTCAGATTCTAAAACAAAACAAAAATTCAAAGACTTGATATTTACACTATCGATTCAAAAGCATCAGTCATTGGCATAGAAATGAAAAAGCAAAAACATGCAACTCACCTTCCACCACCAATGATGTTTTATTTGTACAATAGAAACTTCTCTATAATGTCCGTATTTATCTGGGTATGGTGCGTTTTTACATCGATTGGACAGCGCTCTAAAAATTTGAAAACTATTTCAGAAAAAATTCATTACAAATTAAATGTTAGTTGAAAAGTAAAGATTGAAAAAGAAAACTTTGTGTCTAATATAAGTATTTAAAATATGTTAGAAAAATAGGTCACACAGAAAATTTTTCGTACATTTTTCTCAGTTTTTACTAGATAGAACATTCTTAACCCACCTTTGCCGTTCAGCGAGTATCTTTGAACGTCTGTAAAAAAATTTCGGTGAAAAGTTTAACCGCAATGGTTACTTCGAGAATAATCGATCCTATATTTACCTATGCTTAGCGATATCACGTGGGCAATCATTTGGATCAAGACCAGGGAATTCATCAGGATAAAGTTGTTGGGAAAATGGATAAAAAATTTGAATCACCTAAATTAATAATAATTGAATTTAAATTTCTTTAAAATATTCGGTTTTCCACTAGTAACTCAAAAAAGGATCCTCAAATAAAATCTATAAATCGTTTACTCTTCGAATGGCAATAAAAAGTGCTTTTTACGCAATCAACACTGTTCTTAAACACGACAAACGAGAGCATTGATCTGATAACGAAACATATTCACCTAAATTTATTATGTTTCTTTTTCGATTTCATAGAATTTATTTCTCTCAAGATTTCAATGCAAAAAATCTACAATAAATCATATTGTCTCTCGAAGGATTTATTGGCGTACATTTATTATATCTTCTAGCAAACAGTAATATGATGTGAATCGGAATATATTTGCCTTGACAATTTCTATCAACTTATAAGTGGTTTTTGAATGGATCAAATTAGAAAAATATTTTTGCGAAAAAAACTATAAGAGGTTATACAATACTGTTGAATCTATTTGAAAGCCTTTATAATTTCCTATTACCGGGACAAAATCAATATTTGTTACAAGCAGATTTATGTCGATGTCAATAAAGTCATGACTAAATATGAGTAGCGTTTGATTAATTGCTTGAACATCTTTTAACATTTCAATAAATTTCTTTAAATAAATAACTCGCGTATGCACTTGCACCAATAAAATATATCGTGTTGTTCTTAATGAAAATAAATGTTTATTATGCATAAACTGTTCTTGATTTGTTTTTTGAACATATTCACGATAATATTCTATGACTGTTCGATTAATTGCTGTTGCATTGACATATTGACTTTCATTCATTGTTAAATTGAATGAATCTTGTTTTTTATTTTTATTTAATTCACTATCATCGGATGGTAGTGCTAATGAAGTACTATCGATTGATTGTTGTTGTAAATCATCGTAAAATGTTATTGTTAATTTTGTCATTGTCATTAAGAATAACCAAAGAATAATGTAACGAAGTATAATACAGCGGTATCGAAAAATACGAAGCATGACTATCATTACAAAAACGGCAGTCCATGAAATGTCAGAGTATTTTTTTCAAAGACGCTTTTCGATACTTTATGTATGTTATAAGTTAAATGAACATCATTTATAAATACATACAGAGGAGAGCATTCATGGTTATATTTGATTCGCTAATTTTAATAGGCTATGAGTAATAGTATCTATATATAAAAGAGAAAAAGAAAAAATATACATAGGTGTATAAAGTTTCGATTTGATTCACAAAACGAGATCTACATTAAAAGTACGAAAGCTTTTTTTTTTCTTATTCTATCACTAAAATATATTTGATGGCGCCGAAAAAAGTACAACATAAGAAAGAGAATACGACTCAGACCGATAACATGAAGTTACTTTTACAATTTACTTTGGATGATAAGAATATTTTATAATATACGCAACAGCTTTATTCAAATAATGGTGAAGAAGTATTGAGAACGAAGAAAGAACAAAAGAATAATTCATCATGTTGATTACTCCAGAGTAACCTTTCCGATTAAAGCTGCTATTTCCACTATCAAATGAATGTAGTTTTGCACTTTTTTTAAGAAAAGAAACACAAAGGTATACTGTATCGTGTTATAATCAGATGATATGGAGAGAAAAATGCGTGATCGTTTCTGATCACTATCGCTCTCAACTATGACGTTTAGTTTATTCTACCAATTCAATACAGTTAAGAAAACTACCAACTATTGACTATGAACTGAACTGTATTTGATTGCTTTACGCTGGAATTTCCTTGCAATAAAGAGCGGAACTATTCCACTATCTATTGGTTTCATTTTCACAGTCAAATGTGAAAAAGAGTAAATATTCTCAACTAATGAAAATCGAAAAATAGTAATACGAGATGAAAATGGATTATAGATGTCGGTAGGCAACGATTGAATGTGATTTTTAACTATCAACAAAAAAGTGACTGGTACCTGTCATACAAATACACTGCAAATAGTTCTAGCCGATGGGAATAATGAATCTGGATCACCAATTTTATCTCCTTCTCGTTTTCAATTCGATATTGACTTGTATGCGACGTGTGCTCTCCGACGTCATTGACTTCGGCTTATATTGTCCCAGGTCGAACAGTCCGGCCTGGAAACGATTGGTTCCGGGTAGTTCCGTTGATTTTGTGGAAGCAGTATTCCGGTTGGAAATTTTTCCGGTGATTTCCGGTCAATTCCTGCCGGAAAGCACTGGAACTTGGCAGGAATCCACTGAAAAAGTTCGGCTGTATTTTTGACCGGAATACTGCTTCCATCTTCCAGCGATTTCCCGTGTCTTCCTGCAGGATATGGTGACTTTCCCGAATATTTCCTGGAGTATCCTATAGGATCCGATTGCTGGAATGTTCGATCTGGGGTAATGTGATATAGTGACTAATGCGAGATGTTCGCATTTAGAACGAAAACGAAAACCGTGTTTGATAAGTTTCGATAGATAATACCTAAAGCAATCATTGTGATAGCTTTAAATGAGATTACAGAATGCTTTGATATATTAACGTAAAGACTTGCACAACATTGCGTGTTAGGTTTCATCGTTGTTTCTAATAGTTTTACTCTGTCGCGAGACTATGGAAAATTAGTCAGCACTATCAGCGCTTATTATTTTTTTTCTGCGTATTTTATGCTTTAAGAACACCACGACATAATCTTGGCTAATCAAGATTCGATGTAGTTTTCATATGTAAACTGTGCGCACCATTTTATGTTCTACTCTTGATTCGAATGAGACTCATGAAACTTAGCTTACTTGTTGCAGAAATACACACATTAGTCTTGATGTAACAGTATGCATCACTTAGCTTTGACAGCTGCGTTACTGACAAAATCGTTGCAGAGTCCCTGCACATGCGTCACACCAACTGTTAAGCTCTGTTTCAATAACATTTTACAACAGAAAGGATGTACATTCAATGCCAAAATCTAAGAAGAAGATATGTGATCGTCGATAGGCTCGCGTTTTTAATGAGAAATTGTTTATTTAATTTATCATCATGTCTAACTCAAATCTTTGTAGTATCGAAATTCTGCTTCCAATAATATCGATAAAAATTTGCTAAAAAATATAGGTCACAATTGTCTGAAATGTTCATAATTACTTATCGTACTTTCTTCGACAAAAGGATCTTTTCGTATATAATTGCATGCTGGTCTCATCACTGTACTTCCTATCTGTTTGAGTTTCGGATCAAATTACCCGTCGCTGAAATCAGTTTCTGATGGCCAACGCTTTATTAGAACCGTATTTGTATAGATATTATGTCTATGTCTGCAATCGTGGGATAATGTCTTGTTAGGCATAGATGAAACATTTACAGGAACAGTACTAGTGATCTATCAAATGTGTAGATTAAATTAACTGATTAATATACCAAAATCCGCACAGCTGTGACATTGAGAAGATGTCACTGATGAAGAAAAGGTCCAATACGATCATTGGATGAGTCACTAATGATTTTTTTGCGTTTTTTATTCAGTGTTTAGATAAAAACAGAACTACGATGTGTCCTGCCATTAATACTGGGTAATAAAACGAATACTATTTAAAAATGATTTGAATTATTCATAAAATCTTTTAGTTATCAAGTTACAATAGCACCAGGTGCATATGTTTGTGAAGAGCGTCTTCAATTAGTAGGAGAAATTTCTATCGGTATATAATTTCAAAAGATATTTAAAGAAAAAAATATTCATCCTTGTTAATAACCTCTAGGAAGTAAAACTATTATACATCCAGGTGCAAGTATAATTGCTGAGGCTGGTCCAATTTTTATCGGCGATGGAAATCTTATTGAAGAACAATGTGTTATAGCTAATCGGTAATTGGAATCATTTGAACATCGTTTTTATTTTAAACAAATATCTTTTCATTTACTAGATTTCCATCCGGTATTGATAAAGATCAAATGAATCAAGTTGTTATGATTATAGGGAATAATAATGTCTTCGAAGTCGGCTCACGTAGGTTATTCTACTGTTAATTTTACTTCCATGAAGTTTATTTTTTAATCTTTTAGTTTGTGAAGCTCTCAAAATTGGCGATAATAATATTCTCGAATGTAAAGGTATGTGATAGTTTATTCTTTTCTTTTTCAGTAATAAATTCAATTTAATTTGTTTTAGCTCAAGTTGGTCGTAGTGTTACATTGACAAGTGGTTGTGTTATTGGTGCAAAGTGTTCGCTGACAACAAATGAAACTTTACCAGAAAATACTGTTATATTCGGCAGTGATCATCAACGACGTACAATGCCTGATCGACCCGCTGTACATATATATTTCTCTCTTTTTTTTCTTGTTAAACAAGCAACGTCATTTAGAGCGGCTGGCCCTAATTCGATCACCAATAACAACACCTTCTAGAAAAAGTATCATATCTCGGCTCCATAACGTCCGTTTGAGCTCATTTTTTGTTTCCGGGATAGAACCAGAGGCACTCTACATTTCTGTGCAGTTTTTAAAAATAATTTATCATTTTTAAATGAGTAATGATGATTACAAAAATTCTAAGTTGACACTTTTTTCCGTTCTGTTGTTTTCCTAATTCAATCACTGCATTGGAGTGGGTGTGGATATTAGTCTTCTCTTAAATAACCCCACACCCACGCCCTACACATTGACAAGGATATATCGATCGAAAAACTTTAGTTAACTTTCTATTTTTTTTACTTCTCGTATACTCGTTCTATTGCTTGAAATTACATTTGATGTTACTTCATGAAAAACGTAATATATAGCTCGACGGATTTCATCACTTGTATACTAGTATTTTGATAAAAATTGAGCAGATAAATAAATGAAAAGAATGTCTTCTTTTATTTATGAAAAAAAAAATTTCTATTCGTTCATATTACTCCGCATGACATGTATAGATAGCCCTTGGTCAGTACTACATTTTTTGTTCGAACATCAAGTCGGAATTTTGTACTTCGGGTAGCGCCCACGTTTTTGTTTCGATTTTTCACTGCAGCGCCGTGTATTTTTCCATTAGTGACCAAATTAGGGCAATGGAATAGCTGTCGTGATCGGAAAAAGACGAGTGCCCTAATTTGGTCGTAAAAGTAACGCAAAACAAATGGTGAAGGTGTCGATAAGTATTGATAAAAATGTATCAGAAGATAGCTTGTGAGCTGAGGAATCGACTGATATAATTTTTTTACCAAACTGAAAAACTTTTTCCGACGAAATAACCGTTTTTCTGAAAACTATTGCCAAATCCCATGTAAATGATCAAATTAGGACAAAAAATAATTGCAGCAATTGAATTAGGAAAACAACAGAACGGAAAAAAGTGTCAACTTGGGAATTTTGTAATCATCATTACTCATTTAAAAATGATAAATTATTTTTAAAAAATGCACCGAAATGTAGAGTGCCTCTGGTTCTATCCGGGAAACAAAAAAAATGAGCTCAAAACGGACGTTATGGAGCCGAGATGTGATACTTTTTCTAGAAGGTGTTGTTATTGGTGATCGATTTAGGGTCAGCCGCTGTATTTCTCTCTTTTCTTTCTTGTTAAACAAACAATGTCATTTAATACTTTGTTTTTCTTCTAGTTTCAAACGCATCAACTCGATTTCCTTGCGCGCATTCTGCCAACATCCCATTACGTTCTAAAACATGGAACAAAAAGTCATACACCAGCATCTACATAGATTGATTTCTTTTTTTTTTATCATATTAATACGTTTTGTTAATCTGGTGTTTGTGCGCATGAGATAATTATTGTGTTTTATGGTACAGATAACACTTATTGGATTTCGGATCTCTTCAGTATTCTTCTTTTTTTATCTAACATGAATAAATGGCGTACTATTATCTAGATCAATGTTTTCTCGCAGTAATATGCCATTTCCAGTTAGTGAAGAATCATAACAACATGTGCGAGAGTGTATATGATATGTAGTACAGCCGATAAGTTCTCTGTGATCGATCATGAACAAGAAAATCGAGGACGAAACTAGAGAATAGCTGTGGATGCATGCTTTTTCCTTCTGTTCTTGCACTGTCTTCATATTTTTTTTCTGGCACCGCCTTTTATCTAATGATGTTTAATTCTACGAGAATGAATGAATGAATGGTAGCAAGATATAAACAAATGATAAATGGATATTGATTTGATATAAGAAAAACAAAATAAGAAAAATTGCGATGGAACTTCGTCGATTCACAATGTCGAATCCAACAGCATCTTTCTCCATCATTGCGCATGAAGCATGGGGTCATAGACTTTCTGTTGTAGACAACGATGAAGATGCAAACTTCGAAGATGGACACAATAAAACTCAGCGATTGCGAAGTCGATTAAAAGTGAGACAACAGTTTTCTTGATATAATTCTTGTGCTTATAATATAATAGACTAATCATAGCAATTTAGGCAAATTGGCTCTTGTGTTTAGATAAAAATAAATACGTATATAGATATATGTTATTAGTTCTTATATAGTTTCTAGCTCTTCGTTGCTGATAAAAATCATCCAATCACTAGTATATAACTAGAATCGCTTGGGATAACTATATATAATGCTATCGAATGTTGATGTGAATATAAATTGCTTTTGTTACAGTGATGTAAGACGTACATATGATATGAAAGAGAAATATTCGATTCTATTTTTGATTTTCTATTCTTGATTACAAATATTTGTTTTTATTTCCTAAACAGGAAGTAAGAACATAGTTCTCGTTAGAATATCAATAGATTTCCTTTCCACAATATCTTATTTATTTCTTACAGATGGCTTTTACTTACTGTTCGATAATATTATCGAAGAAAATACCAATAACTGTTTACGCTTACATTTCTTTGTGACTTGTAATATAGAGTATTATAGGTTTTTATTGCCTAGTTTGACAAAAGTATCGCTCGATCAATAGGCTTTGCTCTATCAACAATAACCAAACAAAAAATGACCTTAGTATTGTAATTGGGATTAGATTAATTTGATGCAAAACAGTTTCATTTTGCATTGTACTATATGGCGTTATTTGTTCGGAAAATGTACATGGATATTACAAGATAAGGGCAGCAAAAACGCGTTTAGAAACCAGAAAAGCATCAAAACCCTATATCAGAAATGCTATCTGCATAGATATGAGAAGATAGCAAGATGCCGATGAAATAGACTTAACCATTGATAACAAAATTTAACTGAAATGAATAGTACTTCGATTCAACTTTGTAAGACGAGACTTAGCTGTTTACCAGCACGAGAAATACAGGTAATTTGTTACCATGAAAACATTTTATTTGCAAACGACCCATATAAATCTTATATGGATATATATATATATATATATATATTTATGTTTGTAAATTATCCGACAAAAAATAAGCAGCCACCAACAATGATGATATGATTTATGTGTATTAATAATTGTTGTTAGCATTCTATTTTTTTCCTATCCTTCTCTCTCTCTCTCTCTCTCTCTCCCACTCTCTCCTTGCTAATATAAATAAGAAGTGTCATAGATTTACCATATAATAGATACAGATATACAATAATGGAATACCAATCATCAACGATAAGACGAACACGTAAAGTGATTAAAACATATCAACAATAAATAAGCCAACGCCTATTTTGATTTCATTCTATGTTTTGTTTTTTCTTATTTTTATTTAGCGTGATTTCAACTCTCTACCAGAAAAAGTTTTATTATCAATATTTTCCTATTTACCACATCTAGAATTGTTACGTTGTGCGCGTGTCTGTCGTTTATGGCGTGGTTTAAGTCAAAATTCAAAATTATGGAAACAAGTTTTTCTTCGTCCCGAACATCATGGTTTACATGTGAAAAATCTCGATCAATTTGTTCCTTTAATTGGTCATCGTTTTGCTCTATCATTACAATTTATTGAATTACCAATGGAATTAATAACATCTGATGTTTTACATGAATTAGCTAATAAATGCCCGAATTTAAAATATTTAACATTAGATTTTTCAACAGCTATGCAATTACATGATTTTAATGATTTAAATGTGTTTCCGTGCAATCTTAAAACGCTTTGTATCTGTTTGTCAGAGGTTATTTTTCTTGAAGGTTTTATGAGGCGTATCTATACATATTTATCATCGCTAGAAATTTTACAAATTATTGGTAAGAGGAAAAAAACATTTGTATGACGTCGTTATTATTTTTTTCTTTTGTTTTTTCTCTTTAGGTACTATTGAGAAATCAACTGAAGCTGAAGAAGAAGTTTATGAAACAATTAATATTAGTAAAATAAAAGTTCAAACACCTAATCTTCGAGTGAGTTTAGATTACTTGTAATGATTAACATAAATAATGATTTATAGGTCATCAATTTATACGGTATTTTTTTTATTGATGATAATCATATAGAAACTATTGCATCTGGTTGTATTCATTTGGAATGTTTTGCATTAAATTTTTGTACACGTGTCAAAGGTGCAAGCTTTAAAAATTTATTACAACGTTGTGGAAAACTACAATGTCTTCTACTTCAAAATACTGGTACTTATATGGTTTTTTAAATGAAAACACATAGAACTGTTTGTTTAACTTATTTTACTATTTTATTAATAGCTATTGAAGATAAATATATGTTAGCAGCTGATTGGGCAACATCTTCTGTTACTGAACTGGATATATCATCTACTGATTTATCAGAACAATGTCTATTAGATGTTTTTGCACGAATGCCTAAATTAACTTATTTAGCAGTACCTAATTGCGATGGATTTACCGACCAGGTAAATATAGGAGTCTTGATCTCAATGATTTTTCTATTGAAATCTATCAATTCAAGGTTCTTGATCTACTTATTGATCAAGGCAAATTATCTCATATTCGTGCTATCGATTTAAGCGATACGGTTAATCTTAATTTTGAAGTTGTAGCAACATTTATTAAACGACATGGACGACAATTACGTGGCATATCCTATCATGGTAATCCAAAAGTAGGCGAACAATTTTGGACTAATGCAATAAGAAATATGAAAAATATCAAGTAAGATCACTTCGCAATTGTCTAGGTTAAAATACTTCGTCGTTTTGCCTTTGCAGAATTGTAGTTATTGGTACTCCGTTCGGTTGGTTTAAGAAAATATCTACGCGTATCCATATTGATCAAATATTAGAAGCATGTGCACAAGAATGTCAAAATTTAGAGCGCTTAGAACTTCAATGGGACCAAGAAACTTTAAGATGGAATGAAAATAGTTCGAAATTTATTGATCACATTCGGTATGTTGGTTTTTCTCTTGTTGTTGATGGATATTTGGAAATATTTATGTATATATATATATATATATCTATAGAATTCGTTGTGTGAAGCTCAATTCATTAGTATTATCCGATGGTGAATATTATGAACTTGTACGATCAAATTTTGAGCGAGCTGATCGTCAACGTGTCGTACGTACAACGACTAGTGACCAGACCAGTATTGTCAGTTTACTTAAATATTATAATGAGTTACGTTTCAATTAAACCGTATATGCACATATATTTTTATAGCCATCGCACTTCATTTTATTTCTTCCTTTTTCCATGGTTCACCTATTACTGATAGAAACACGTTTTATATGCAATTTGTTTGTGATTTATGCCGTTCATCAGAAACTAAGTCAAGATGGTTAATAAAAAGGCAAAATATGTGTTGTGTACCGATATTGGCTAAATAAAATAGACTAGTGTGAATGTATGAATAAAGCTAAAACTAAATGCATAATACGTTTTAAACTAATATAAACAATAGTCAAATAGTTTCTTTGTCATTAACAGATGATTTTCAATTCCACTCATCGTATTTTTGTCCTCTCTCTCTCTCTTGTTCTTAATGCTATTATTGTTTACTAATTTTTTTGTGTAGGTTAAAAATAGCTGTTGTTATTCGACAATCGATTTGTTTTTGCGGTATTATTATGAGAGATGCCAGATGTGAAAGTCGAAAATCTGGAAATTGCTTTTCAGAATCCGGAAAAAATCCGGAAAGGTTTTCAAAGATCAATTTTAGTTACGTAAATGACAACTTTCTCAGTTAAATTATAAATAACTTTCTATATTTTTGCAAAATAAAACATACTGTAATTACATAGAAAAAAAACAGCTAAATGTTGATAACTTATAGAAAATAACTTAGAAATTATGCAATTTAAAGTTAATTAACACGTTGTTTTTTGGCACAATATTTTTCATTAGAATGAATAAATTTCAGCAGTTCTGGTTTTGATTAAAATAAATTATAAATTTCTGTACATGATAAAGATGAGTTGAAACGAATTTTTAATTCAGTTGCAACAATTTTCATTGACATACCATTTCGTTTATCATCGTATAGATGCTTCATGACTGAAAAAACACTCTTAACCAATGCATTGCTACATGGAATAGAAATAAAGTCACCAATAGAAGAAAATATTAAATCTCTACTGAATTATTCATAATTTAGAATGCTAAAACAAATGAAATACAACTGAAATAAAAAGTCGCTATAATCCAGAAAAATCCGGAAGCTGGAGATAATCCGGAAGCTGGAGATAATCCGGAAGCCGGAAATAATCCGGAAGCTGAAGATAAGCCGGAAGCCGGAGATAAGTCGGAAGCCGGAAAGAGTCCGGAAAACTTCAAAAATCCGGAACATCTGGCATCTCTGATTATTATTAACATCTGGAGATTTATTTTATGGCTGTAAATTATATTACCGCAGCTATTGTATCAGCCAATTGCTGTTTCAACGAACGCTGGGATCAGGACAACTCAACTCATTAGATTCTCTAGTAATTAGTTCGTTATGGGCTTTCTGTCTTATATTCTCTTGTTGTTATGTTTCTATTTACGGATGAACGACGTAGTTTCGATAAGTCACAATCAACTAAGAGAACTTTTTTTCTTCTGACTTTTGCACGTAAGCATTTTTGCCATATTGACAATACACAAAAACTGCTATATCTGTAGCTATTCATATTCAATGTTGTTTTATTCATTGAATCTTATTGAGATTATCTTTAACAGAATTGATGTCAATCGCAGTTTCGATCATTGTTATTTGTTCTTTCTACAGAACCATGATGCTTGTACTAATTCTGTTTTATTTTTAGCGCTAGTTCATTTTGTAGGTTATTATTAGCATTCAAAAGTTAAAACAAATTCACAAGAATATGATGTTGACACTCACAAACTTTTACAAGATTCAAAACTATTAGTTTTTCACCATTCAATTCAATCAAGTATATAATTATATATACAAGCGTGCAATCAAAACATTGAGATTGGTTTCCTACAGCTACTAGTTTATTTTTTATGCCGAGATAAACATAGTGCTGTCAGTACTTCTGATTTGTATATCAGGAAATTTAATGTTGTTTTTCATTGCTATCGATGCTGATTATCAAAATAGTGCACCTAATCACACACCTTTTCCTCTTTAATAATTATCGTGCTCCTTGTATTTACATTCAACGCCAACTAATGCAACAACTCTTGTTCTCAATACTAATTCATAAGGTATTTAATGTTTCTTATGTGAGATCTCATCAATGTTGATTATCAATTCGATTGTTAATGGAGTTAGTAGTGATATCAATCACCGCTGTACTATTGATTTTAGTGAATTTTACATTTCTTGATTGAAAAAAAATTAGTTTGCTTCAATTAAATATCTTGCTGATGAATTCAATTTTAAATAAAATCAAGTTATAAATAGATGCAATTTAGTTTTGCTTTTCTTATTACTTAAGTAGAAGCCTATTGACAGATGAGTATCGATCTTTGTTGTTGACGGCAACATATGTGCGAGTACCTAAGATCAATATGATACCACTGACAATTGGATGACAACAGTGATATCTAGATTTTCCATACCAAAGTACTCAGAATCAAAACTTATTTATCTCATATTCCTACGAGCAAGATAATCTCATTACATAGAACAATAAGAACTATAGTGACATCTAACTAGAAGCATAAATGGTTCCAAAACCGATGCACAAGAACTGGGTTTTGTGTGAAAAACTATTTTGATATAGAAAAAAACAAAAAAAGTCACAAAACAAACATTGTGTAACTTGCAGTGTCTAAAAAATGACATCGAAATTGTAAAACATCTAGCAAAGAAAAGATGCTATGCTTCTAATAGATATTGTAGAGACTCTTGGTAGAATGTCATCAAGACCTTTCTTCATTTAGATTAGCTTACAGACACAGTAAATAAATTAATTTTTACCAACCACAATCTGTTGACGTTATCACCTTGTTTTGACTAACAGCAACTTGTCTCTCTCTTATGATAATTCAATAGATAGTCAAACATTAGTATAATTCGCAGATCGCAATAGAAATATTTCTATTCTGTATGCGATGATTTCCATGAAAACTTTTCCATTTTAAAAGCCAAACTATTTATTGTTTTTAGTAATTTGTATGGCATAGTGTACACACAAAGAATATCAAGAAGAAAAGAAAAACAGTAATTGTTTATCACGAAAGTCTTTTATTGTTCGAAATTGTTATTTTCTAATGCTGAATCATTTGACGATAGTTCGATTTAACTTGATTTCAAATGAAATAATGCATCATATTTTTCAAAACTAATTAAACGAAGCATATTTTGCGCATAGTTTGTTAAATTAAAACGTTCCTCTGTCGTTAAATAAGCGGCGGCATCAACAAGTTCTTTTTCACATGGATCAATTATACCAGGACCAATATGACTTGGTAAAAGAATACCACTACTTAAACAAGCAAATACCGAACGAAACAAATTCGTTGGTGAGTTCGGTGGCTGGTATTGACATTTGTAAACAAGTAAAGTAAGACACCAAAGATTAAGCGATGATAATGGCGTTTGATTATATTGCAAATCTCGCAGAAGACGAAGAACAATTAAATTTGAATTATTCTCAAGCATACATCGGGAAAACCAATTGGAATGACCTTAAATAAATAAAAAAGAAGTTAAATTATTCTATATCGAAGAAACTGAGTAATAAATGATTTATGTAAGGTGTGCTTTCAGTTATTAGTTTGCTTTTTTGTCTAGGACATGAATCACTCCAATGCTTCTTTTTAATCGGCTAGGAAGCATCTCATTTCTACGGGTAGATGTCTTCGAAATCTTAAAAAAATATTTTTTTTTTGTAACTTTTTTCATAGAAAAAGAAAACAAGAGAATGAGCATGTCGATTCAGTCAGTTCATAATTCTAGAGAAAATATTTTTCTTTACATTTGACAAATAGATTAGAATTCATCTATTTTTATCACAGTTACCGATAACAAGGCAAAAAGAACTGCGAAAGTTTATCGTTGTGCTTTCAAATTGTTTGGAGACCGTCTGTCAGCTCAAAGTGAATTTTATCGATGTAGATAAAAATTAATAAATTTCTTTACTTACGTATTTCAGCTGCTGTTTCTAAGCATTTATTTTTATCTAACATATCGGTTGGATCCGGATTTAAATCAGCTATTTCTTGACCACTAATATCATCGAGATTAAGAAAATTTTCACTGCGAAATACTGGTGATGTTAACATAATTTTAATTATATGGTTCGGCAAAGCACTGCATTGAACGGTAAGACACGCATCATTAATATGTGCTCGTACTTGATAGGTTATTGGTGTTGATTGTTCTGCGTTTGAATCTAGTTGAATAGCTGCTATAGCTTGAGCATTTAATCCAATGCTTAATTCTTGACAAATTTCATTGAGTAATGCTACAGTTGGTTTATTAGCACATATAAGTACTAATGAATATTCATAATCGGTTTTAAGAAAAAGACGCATAGCTAATGTTGAAACTTTCATAGCACCTTTTAACATTCTATGTATAAAAAGGAAAAAAAAGAATAATGTTATCACGATATTCATCTTGAATAATTTACCGGAATGATTCACTTGGGTCTTCATTAAGTTGTTCGACACTATTTAATTTAACATTGTCTGGTAATTGTGGTGCAACAGTAACATTATTCAATTTGCACGTTTCCATGATTTTATCAGATACAGTTTTTAATGCTCGTTCAATATCCTCAACAAAACGATGTAAGGTTATTATTGTGTTTTCATTTTCACAGATTTCTTCACATTTATTGTTAATTAAATTTTGAAATAAATTTTCATTATTTGACACTGCTTGTTGTTGTCCTCCTATGGGTGTATATGGTTTTGGTCGTGACTGTTGCTGGTGTTGTTGTTGTTGTGGTGGTGGTGGCGGTGGATATTGCTGACGAATATTTGAATACGCTAAAAGATAAATAAACATGATCAAATACGATCAAAACTAATTACTAAGAAAAAACTTGATTTTAGAAAGTATTCTTATTTTTTAGTAGGTAACTTTACTCTTTGATTTGTCTATAATCAAGTTTTCTCATTTGATCTATTTTAAATACACTTACCACCTATCCAGTGCTGATGCTTTTTCTATTTCTTTTTTTTGAATGAATTGAAAGTGAGTAGAAGTATTTATGATTTTTCTGATTCGCGCTGGAATTCGATCTGCCCATCGAATTAGCGCTTAATCAAATTCACTAATAATAGTAATAACAACAAAGAAGATAGATTTAGGCAGATTAAAATCCATGGGAATAGAGAGATATTGTTGTCTTCTCTCATTATTATTTTTTCTCTCTATCAATTATTCAAATAAAAAAGAAAGTGAACGAGCTTCGTTCGTTTATATTGATAACCATTTATCAATAAGCATGCGTATCAATCAGCCAGTAACTATAAAATGAATCAATATTAAACTTACTTTAAATCTCAACATAAAATCTTTTTGTTTTCATTAATAAAACAAAGTGAAGACATGAACTTACATCCTCGGCCAGCTCCTCCACGTGGTGTTCTTGCTGAATGTGATCCACGTTGTGCTAGTTCAGGTCTTTTTAATGCCGTTGCTTGTAACGCTTGTTCCGCAGCTACACCGAAAAGATTTATTTCAAATGTCAATTTCTGTTTTAATTGAACTTACCAACTTGTTGGGCTCGTTTAATACTTGTTCCGATACCTGTATAAGTTTCGTCAGCAATTATTAATCGTATTTCAAATTGTTTACAATGTGCCGGACCAGTTTCTTTAACTAAGTCATATTTAGCATTTACCTGAAGAACGAAAGAAGAAGAAAATGAAGTTATTGCTAGTTTATTTTTCAAACTTTATTAAATTTTGCTAATTCGTTCAGTAATTGTAAAACACTTTTGTCATTAGTTGATGATGGTTTAGCAACCATAGTAGCTGGAGTTGACTCAGCCAATAGTACAGGTTCAACTGGCGTGCCTATTACGGGTTCTACAGGTAGACATAAGAGTTTTTGTTCAACATCAGTAATAGTTGGTGAAGCCACAGTTGATATTTTAAGTTTCATTTTTTTAATATGTTTTTGACCACGAATATGAGCATCCATCATTTGCTGTGAATTAACTTCAATCCCACAAGCATCACATGTTATTATTTCTTGTTTGCGTTTTTCAGATTTTGGTGGTTGCATCTAAAAATAATTTTATTTTGTAGCATAAAAGCCTTAAATAGAACTAAACATACTGCTGGTCTCGAGTTATAAAAACGAGAAGGCTGAGATTGAAAAAGTTGTGGTGTTTGATTCATATATGTTTGTTCCATTAATGACGGATGCTGTTGTGGATTATGCATAGGAAATGGAAAGGACATCAGTGCAGCAGGTGAACCATTATTAAAATTTCCACTATTGTTCATCTTTTTTTGTATTAGTAGATAATGAAAAGTAGAAGCTGCTTATTTTAATAGTAAAGCGTTTTAAAATAAGCGAATATGTAATAGAAATGAATATCGTGACAGATAAACAACAATAAAATGGGTAAGCTAATCTAGATAGATTTTTTTGGCGTATAATACACTTTCTTTCCATTGCGTTAGAACGACATCGAGCCTCTATAAGGCGAAAAAAAGAGGGCGTTCGAATCAAGAACACGCACTTCTATATAAAGATAAATAAATACATGAAAAAAATCTCCCCTCTTATGATGTTATTATGACATGAATGCAATTACTAAAAAGTGATTTGCTTCGAAAAATATCTATTTATTTTATGTGAAAAACGTTTACGTAAAAATACTAATCTATTACTAAGTTCAACACCAAAGCTCCGCGTGGGACGGGACGGGGCTAAAATTTTTAGAAAATTTTAAGCAGACAAGAAAGAATCGAAGTCTCTTTCGATATGATTCTATTACAGCTCTTTGCAAAAAAACTTGCACAAAATTATTCTTTTTTAAAGTCTGTTTCTCTACTATAACAAATAACTACAAAAGTCATTTTTTGAGGGCTAAACCCTCTACAGATATACTACAGTATGCATATGTATCAGTGCAATTTCTTTCCATTTCGATAGTGAAGCACAAGAAAATTTATCCAGAATGTGCCATACGCATTGATATTAATGTTTTGAAAAATTGTGTGATGTCTATGAAAAAACGATGTTTATCTCTTATTGATTGTAACGATGAGCGAAAAAAATATTGAACTATGATGATATTCGATATAGCATATTATAGACTATTAACTTCTACATGAAACGTTTGAAGAGGGCTCCTGTTTAATCAACATTTTTCAGATGAAAAAGTTAAAAATGCTGAATTTCGATTATAAACATTTTTGTTCGACCGACGAAAAAGATATGCTTGTCTCATTTTTCTTCTATGAGTGAACAGTTGGCATATCGAATCATGATGTCATGTAGTACTCGATCGGGGCTATTTACCATAGTATAAAAGAATTCGAAGATTACTTTTATAACAGATTATGTCTGTAGAAGAAGTTATGCAAGTTTTTTTGCAAAGAGCTGTATATGCTTACTATCTTTATCGATTGAAATTATATTTATTGACATAAGTGACCATTTTAAAATTTTATTCTCATATTTAAAAACATTTTCGGTATGTGTTGTTCAATTTACCAAAAATATTCTAACAAAATGAATATAAGCTTCTAAAAGTCATCTAAGACAACGATCTTAATTTTAATGGATAGAAATCAGAGATGGGATCGGTTCGGTTTTTAACCGACCTACCGTAACTGAAATCGGTTAAGTTCCCAGGTCGAGCAATCCAACAGTAGGCACCTATCGGAACCCATCCGATCCGACTGGAATCCAATACGATTTTATCGGATCCTGTCAGATCTTACAGAATTATCGTTGGATTCCGGGTCGAGGAATCGATGTCGGATCCTCAGTGTCGGATTCCTATAAATTCCAACGAAAAACCGTTGGATGTCATCGGAAGTTTATAGGATTCTGACACTGAGGATCCGACATCGATTCCTGGACCCGGAATCCGATAGAATTGTATCGGATTGTAGGATATTTCCAGGTTCCTATCGGATCAGTCGACCTGGGTTGGATATTTTTGAAAATTCGGTCGGTTAGGTTGGAAAAATCGATATAATATTATATTTTGAGTTCAATGTCTATTTTAGTGAAATATAAGTATTAGCGTACGGGAATACGCCTCAAGAAGTTGATTTTTCGAAAAGGAGGTATTTTTGTAGTCGTGAGTGCCTTCTTTCAGAATATGCATGAATTATATATGAATGGAACATATTTAGTCGAGTTTTGGTGCATTTATTCGAGGACAGAGTGAAAATAGTCAGTTTTTAGCGACTTTTCCTTGGTTACTGAAAAAAACGCTGCCGAATATTTTTCTTAGAATTAGAAAACCGTCTTTCTATAAAGTAATATGCTCTCAAACTGCTGGACGGTTGAAAGAAACGTTTCGAAAGGTTTTGGAGTTCGTTTGATGATCTTCAAAACAACATCAACTCTCGAAAAAGTAGCGTTTCATTAAATTGGAAATTAGACTAGATTTTTGTGAAAAATACCATGAAACAGTAGAATGTTTTACGCGCTTTACAATGATATATAATATCTTACAAATATTTACTATTAGAACATCATAAACTGTTCAGTAATGTTGCTATTCATTTTTCTCAGAATCATTTTTTCTCGTTTTCCTATCACTAGGAAACATTTTTCTGGTCCACCTTTCAATGTATGTTGCTGTTTTATGCGATAGTTCAAATTATTCTGTACAGATTCTTGAAACAGATTTCTACAATATGTATCTCTTGCTGAAATATACGGAAATCTTTGAAAAATGCTCAAAGCAACTTTCATGATTCGCAGTTCAAAATGACTATTACTATATTGCAACAAAAACGAATTAAAAAAAATGTTCCAACAATTTGTAGCCACACGTTTTGTACTTCATTTTGAAACAAGCCTTAGCATTATCCATGCTGCCATGCACTAGGAAAATTTCTGAACTAAAAGTCCCACTTTTCGGAGTAAGCTCAGCGTGACCTCTAAATTACGAGAGATAGTTGCTTAAAATGTTTTTTTCGCTCAATAGTTGTCTTTTTCTAATTCCTGCAATTTTCATCGGCATCCGTTGCAGCGGTGCGAACATAGGCTTCTGAGGCAAGAGGGTCGAGTTTCTTGTTAATTTACATAAAATAGACTTCGCTTTCCCTAAACTCAGTTCAATTTGAAACTTTTAAACATTCGGTTGGTTACGGTCGGTTAAGTTGAAATTTTTTCGATTACGGTCGGTTCGATTAGCAAAAAATGCCAACCGATACCATCTCTGATAGAGATAGTATATGTTTCAATGAATAATAGCAAATAAAAGATAACATTAGTAGTGACTTCTTTCTTTCATGACGATTCTTCTGTATTAAAATTGTACCAATACATTTGTATCAGTAAAAGTAAAAATAGTTAAATTGATTTTTAATGAACTCTATCCAAAAGTTACCTTATGAATGTCTTCATTTCATTGGAATGAATCGTAAATCTTTTTTTTTTAATCGTATAGTGATTGTATTCGTTGATCACTACCGCTTAGAACAGTGTGATTTCATACGACATCTATTCCGAGTAGTTGGTCATATTTACGGAAGAATATCAATACGCATTGTAACACAAAATAGGGTATGCGTATGCAAGCATACATAATAATATATATTCATACATCATTGGTTTGTATATATTCTTGAATGCTAAATAGAGCTGACAACAGCTTATTTTCATATTAATATTCTTATGATTTTCATCTCCATATGTTTCAGCTATAGGCAAGACAAAAAATGAGTAATAAACAGATACTCAATTATTATCGGTCTATCAATTGAATGATTGAAGCTGCTACTGAAACTATGACTTCACACCGATATTCATTATTATTTGAATGCTTTCAAATTGGTTCATTATGCCTGATTTGGTACAGTGAGTTGAAATATAAATTGAATAATTTATAATCGTTAAATCCTATCATCTAGGTTCATCAGCAGCAGGAAATGTTATTGTCAAAGAGCTACTCGAAGTATTTCCGTTTCCATTAACAGTTACACTTGCACAATTATTAAGCATATGGATTCTTTGTGTTCCACTTATGCAGTTTGTAGAATTATTGCGAGTTTTAGTTTTTAACTAAAAATGCTTATTTTTATAGAATATGGAAAGTTCCTTCGCCTGAATATCTTCATCAAAATCGTATTTATTATTTCAAAGTAATAGTACCATTGGCAATAGGCAAATTTCTTGCACAATTATCATCTCATGTTAGTCTTTGGAAAGTGCCTGTTTCTTATTCCCATACAATAAAAGCAACAATGCCATTGTTTACTGTGTAAATTTTTGTTCTGCTCTTTTCCTATTTATTATTATTTGTTTCTTATTTTAATTTCTAGAGTTCTAGCTCGTCTTATACTTCGTGAAAAACAAACCAGTACTATTTATTTAACCCTAATCCCTATTGTTGTCGGAGTTGTTGTAGCGTCAGTTACAGAACTTTCATTCAATATGACGGGCTTAATTAGTGCTTTACTTTCTACATTTGGTTTTTCATTACAAAATATTTATTCGAAAAAAGTAAATTAATAATAGACGATCTTTTTCTTCTGCGTATCTCCATGATTCATTTTGTTGTTCTAGTCTTTGAAAGATATTGCCATTCATCACTTTGTGTTACTTTCATTGTTAGCTAAACTCGGGTTTTGTCTATTTATGCCATTTTGGTTTATTTTCGATGGATATACTATTTATTATAATGAAAAATTTGTAAGTAGCCGATAATTTTATTGAAATAAGTCAATCAAACAAACCCCAAAAATAAATTATGCTATGTATCTTTTTTTGCCTATTAATTTAGCATGAATACAAAGCAATGTTACATGCTATATTTTTTTTAACTGTTGATGGTGTACTTAGTTTTATACATAATGTTGTGGCTTTCACATTTATATCACTGGTATCACCACTATCATACAGTATCGCAAATAGTACGAAGCGTATTGTCGTTATTAGTGTATCGTTATTTATATTACAAAATCCAGTTACAATAACCAATGTTATTGGTATGAGTATAGCTGCAATAGGTGTTATGTTCTACAATAAAGTAAGTCATAACTACTTCCTTTTTTTCTTGTAATGCACATTACGAGAATAGTTTTATTGGAGACATCGTATTAATAAATATTCCAGAAGAAATTTTTTGTCTTTTTTTATTACCTCTTAAGATTGATGTAGCTATCGAATAGAAAGAGTACCTTTTTTCTCCCATAAGATATGCGAAGAACAATACCTACTATATTCCTTTACTTCTTTGTCATATAATCACAATAGACTTGACAATTACCGTTATTAATAAATTAACAAAAACGTTTTTTAATCTAAATGTTCGCATTTATTTTCAAGAGCAACTAAAGCCCGATAAATAATTCCTGCATTACTCTAAGACCAAAGAAGCTGTTCGTTTTTAACAAACAAAGAAAAAAAGATTAGGTAACATGAATATTAGCCTAATACTATTTTCCAGAATACAGGATAAAACTTAATTAAAAAAAACCTCATGATTATTATTTTTAGACGGTTACGATACATTTTTTTGTGCTTTCATTCTATTGCGTTAAACGGGCACATGATTTTTTATTTGAAACTAACTTTCCATTTAATTCAATTTCCGGCGAGTGTTCATAGTAAGTAAACACACTGATTCTCTTCCGGTCAAATCCATGAATTATTCTTCTATAGAAACAAACAGGGAAGAAAACCTCATTGACAGTATTAAACTAAGAGATCTACCATTGGAATTTATCATTTATTTGTTTTTAATTTACTCCTAGGCCAAATATAATCAACGTTGTGCTCAACATAAAGAAGCTATTTTACCATTAGTTCGAAGTGAACCAAATTTAACTCCATTAAAGCATGATGACCTTTCATCGTCTCATACAGCGTCCGAATTAATAGCACGTCACCACGGATTATTACTTGAATCTCGGCCATCAAACGACTCTTATGAAAATCAAACATTTAAAGACGTTTAACAATTTGTCTTGCTTTTGTTTTTATATCCTACTAATTATTCTTCTAGTAAATGAAATTTTATTCTTAAAAGAGCGAACTAGGAAGATACAAGGCTCAGTTAACCAAAAGAGAGAAAAAATCAACATGAGAAAGAAGTCAACAAAGCAGAAAAAAGCGAGTAAATAATTCAAATATTAATAATAATAGTAATAATAATGTTTTAAGAAAAAAAAAATTGTGAAATTATTTTGTTTTGTCAAAAAAAAAAAGGAAAATAAACAAAAATTTTAACGCAACAATTTTCATAATAGAAAAAAAATTGACTGACTGTCTAAATTCGAATAAATAGATGAATATATCTTGACTATCGGCAAGAAAAAGAAGAAAAAAAAACGTAATGTTTGACTAGGAATGGAATAAACAGACACACAATTTCGTTGTTATTATTCATGACTAGATATACACTGTGCGTCAACGAATAACTTTAATATGGTTTAGCCAAATCTTTTGGACGTTTCAATTGAACTTTTAAACGTTTCATACCAATTTGAAATCCATTCATTGATTGTATGGCTTAAAAAGAAATCCGATTACGATTAAATAGGAAAAAAAAATTCTTGTTCTTACCTTGCTGAGCACATTGAGGATTATCATAAGATACAAATCCTAGAAACATAAAAAGAAAAAACTCAATATAGTTGATTGATGAAATTTTCGAGATGAGAAAAGAGAAAAGAAAAGACTGCACGTGCAATGAGATTGAAAAAAAAGAGAACTGCATTGGATTGTCACATCACAACAACGAATAAAGAAAAAAAATAACATTGTTTCTAGCTCTAGCTCTTGATGCGGCGATCCAGTACTTAGTTCAGATCTTCTTTTTTTTTCGTCCTCGTTGGCTCGTTTACTTTTATTTTCTCTTTCTCACGACATATAGAAACAATAACATTGAAACATATATATGTATATGTACCAAAACATTTTGATTGATTGGTGGCTCGGTCAACATAGACCTTGGCCGATATAACATTGCCAAATGGCATAAACATCGATGCAAGTTCGGAATCACCAAACTCTTGTGGCAAATGGTAGATGAAAAGATTGCAACCCTCTGGTCCGAAGAACTGTGGTAGAGCTATGAAATCGAAATCGTTTAAAATTATTTCGAGAAACAAAAAAGTTTATAATAAACATGAGCATATCACTAGTAACAGAATAGTTTCTATGCTTAAGATTATTATTACTAACCTTCTTTTCCTGGCGATGCTAATGCACTTGGAATGAGTGTTGTAGTTGGCAAATGAGAATAAATCGCTGTTGGAGCATATATTGGATATTGAGCAGGTAAAGTTGTATAAGTTGCTGTTTGTTGAATTTGTAAACCAGTTGCTGAATCAATCGTTGGACAAACAGCTAAACATAAATCAAAGTAAATGGACATAGCGAATATATATATGCGAATGATCTTTACTGGAATACTGCATTCCAGATGAAAACAAATCTGTTGGTTGACCATTTGGACCAGGTCCTGTTGTTTGATAAATAGTAGTTGAACCATTATTAACAGGTGATGCATTGACTAACGAATAACTCGGAAAGTCCATATTGTCACAATCACCTAAGATATTATTTTACTCGAATTTCAATTTTATCTTTGAATTATAAATTAAAAAAACTCTTTTTTATTTTTTTTTTAATTACCTGTCGATGGTGTCATAGTGCCATTACTCATCGGTTGACCTGATGTTGTTATTACTGGTATAGTTGTATATGTTGTTTGATGTGAGCCATTTGATGATGCTAATAGAGCTTGTTGTTGTATTTGTGTATAACCTTGATAGTTTAAATTTGCTGCTATTTGTTGAAGTACTAATGGATTGGATAGAAGTCCGAGGGGACCAGCTAATTGTTGCATACGTCTTAATTGACGTTCTTTTTCCGTATCAGCAAATTTAACAACAATAGATGACGATGCACCTGGAAACGTTTGACTTCCATGAATATTTTGTATTGCTTGTTGAGCTTCATTGTGTGTAGCAAATTTTACAAATGCACAACCTTTACTATCACCATTGGGTCCACGTAAAATTGTACATTCCTCAATAGTGCCATATGGTTCAAATATAGTACGAACATTTTCTTCTGTCATTTGTTTGTTCAACATGCCAACAAATAATTTGCGATCTTCTATTAATAGAAGAAGAAGAAAAAAAAATATATAAAAAGTGCATTTATCTAAGCACACAAACACATCTGTCATCTGACTACATACACACGCACACACATGCAGACACTCTTGAACTAACTTAATTATTCAGAGTTGTAACTATTTCAGTTTTTTCTCTCACCTAAATTTCGTATTCGATTTATTGTTGTTGAATACTGAGGTTGTGTATGATTTGATGCTGTTACCATCATGTGAATATGTGTTTTATGGAATATAAGGAGAAGACTGATGAAGATGTAAAAAAAAAAGGAAAATTTCTTCTGTTTCTCTTATGCTCTTCGCTCGGAAATCCCTCGCGTCTACTTCGCTTGTTTCTCCTTCGTCTTCTTCTTCTTCTTCTGCTTCTTCTTCTTCGTTTTTTTGCCGACCGGAAAAAGTAGTCACTATTTTTTCTTCTCTCTCTCTCTCTCTCTCTTTCTTTCCCTCTATTGCTCTACTACCTAGCTTGCTATTTGAACCGCTCTTCTTTCTATATTTTGTCGGGTCAAATTTCTATCGTCGATGAGAAATCTTATTAGGCTTTTTTTTTTGTCTGTCAGACAAAAAAGGGATGATGCTGCTGTTCTCGCTCGCTCTTTACCGATTGGACAATTTGTTTTTCTTTATTCTACTCGAGTTCTATTTTTTATGAGCGTGCACTGTCGTTTTTCTGCAGCGAACAAAAAAACATTCTCTTTTCCTAGCTAACTACAATTAACCTGATGTGTGTATTCATGTGTCTGTCTGTATGTGTATGTGATGAAAATGACAAAGGAGAAAAAAATTAAGAAACAAAGATAATCATTAGAAAATAAGAAAAAGAAACGATGTATGTGACTTTTCACAACGAAGAGGCTGAGCACATCAATATGAACCGAGACAAAAACTAGCACGATGATTTAACATTACACCATTTAGTTAGAAATATAGAAAGAGTGATCAGCAACAATACAGGCACCATCACCACCATTAATAAATAAACGACAAAAAGATAAAATATATATATACACATATATAAATATATATATATATATATTCTAGCTAACTCACATCCATATTTGTTGTTGCTAATGCTGATGCTAAAGTCGGATATACAGGTGCTATTCATAAAAAAATAATCATCACGATGGGGAAAAGATAAAGAAGAAAAGCGGATTATCAATATGAAAAAGGAAAATTTTACAGTTTTCTTTTTTTTTAAATTCTATTACAATATTCAAATTTTGGCTATTATAGTTCGACTGTTGCTGCGTCATTTCCGCTTGCTGTCATCAACAATAGATTGTTAATTTCCTTTTTTTTCTACTACAATTTTTGAGTGTTATCTTTTCTAAAAAAACGTCTGTCTATGTATATATCTCGTGTCAACATACACATGAGTTCATAAAGAGAAAGAAAATACGATGAATATGAATATGAATATGAATATTGAATTTTGTTTTTCATTTAAGATTTGCTAATAACAATTCTTTACTATCATGAAATAGATGTTACTAGCCAATGAATAAACGATCCGTTAGATAAATAAAAGAAGAACCGTTTACAACCAATAGAAAGTCAAGGATGAGTAGATTACCTGTTCGTGATTCGCTATCAGCTGGCTTGACTTGAATAGGACGACTCATCTAAAAAAAATAAGAAACGAATTAGTTTATTTGTTTTTTTTAGACAGTTTTGGCTATTTTAATTATTAAAACTTATCTAAGCGCCTGTGTGTTTTGTCCTTACACAGCTACTCCGTTTTTTCTTTTTTCTTCTACTACTAGTTCAGCTTCGTTTTAGTCTCGTTCTCGCTTTTTCTTTTGCGTTCTCTAATTCTCTCTGTAAGTTTCTTTTGAGCTACATAATTAGTAATCGGGATGAGGAGACGATCGACTGGGTGGTGGCATAGCACTTCCGTTTCAACAAAGGGTGGAGCCTGTGGTATCTTGTCTATTCGAAAATTAATTGTCAAGCACGCAATCCTATGATATGTATATAGATTGGCGCTCGTTCTTCCTCTATCCATCATCGTTTTTTGCCTAAAAATATTATACACGCAGGTTCATTCTAACTCGCCAGAGGCTATTTCCGTTTCTATTCCTAGTTCGCTTGACGTTTGCCATGATAGACATAGAATATGACAAGCTTTCCGACATCTCTATTCAGTCATCTGTATATACTTCATTCACTTGAACACAATCCTAATTGTATACTCTTGACAACGGTTAAGTTCAAAGAAGCAATCAAGGAGAAAATCGACACGTGCGTTAATGGCATTTTAGGTTCTTTTTTTTCTTCTTTTTTCTATTCTAAAAAAACAACCTAGTAAAGACAATTACTCACGGTAACCGTACTTAATGAATGAGGGAAAATCGACAGAGAAATAGAAAAAGCTGTGTAATAGAATAGTAAGAGGCTTCATATCTACACATTGTTTTTTTTCATTTTTAACTTACAATTATAATTGATGATTCCGAAGAAGTAAAAGAAGGAGTATCGATGCTGTTGTTACGATATTTTCTTTTCATTGTGTGCTTAGGCGCTTTCCGACTGACAAAAGCTAGTCAGAATTTAAATGTATGCTTTTAAACACGCAAAAAAATCTCATCTATAATAACCTGGAATTGATTCGGTGGTGATAAGACTAACTTTCTCCTTTAATGTGAATATATATATATATATACTCAAATAAAAATATATATGAATAGTTGTCCAAACAAAAAAAAAAGCAGACGAGAGACGATGGGAAGCAAAGATAAGTTGATGAGAAAAAATCTCGCCTGTCGCGTGCTATTTATAAAAAGGAAAAGCATGTTCATTGTGTGAGTCTGAAATAGCAGCATGCGTCTATTGTATTAAATCAGGGGATGAAACGAGCGCATATACACAAAAAAAAAATAGAAGCTCAAGCGAGTGTCAAAATGAATACGAACTACAGTGGATATAGAAGAGGATCCTTATGATTGTCTTCGGTCTCATATTAAAGCTACAAAATGAAATTAATGCATTGACTTTTATTTATTTTTCTATTATCATAGAAGAAATCCTTCAACTATATGCACACACGCGCACACATAAAGAAGTCAACACCCATGAACTATATCTAGTATATTTGTAAGAGAGAACAATGAAATGAAAATTATTTTGTCAATTAGAATTTCTTCAAAAAATTAGAAAGGATAAAAGAACGATAAATGGGTTTGCTCATTAGATGTAGGCAAAGAATCTTTCGGTATGCAATCAATCGATGAATTCACACATTTTCTTGATTATGTTTATGTCACTTATTACAATGGTACGACTTCAGGGATGTATTGATCAATGTAGTCTAGTGTTATACCCTAATATTCTAATAGTATGCTATTCTATTTGCCTATAGGTCTTCTCAAGTTGACATGTCATTATTGAACGGAATACATAGATGAGAAATTTAGCACATGCGTTGCATTGATGCATTTTTTTATAAAAAAAAAAAAAGATATGTTCTAGTGACATCTATAATACATACGCCTGGCAATGTTCGTCGTTCGTGTAATGATTGCTGAGCTTTAACTGCCGATTCACGATGACAATAAGTGAGAAATGCACATCCTAAAATAAGACAAAGATGAAATTAATATTTCTTGTTTTACGAGCACACTTATATTATCAGAGTTTGTATATGTTTCAAAATAGATGACATCTGTCGAAATCTCCTTACCATTCAATGTATCAACCAACATGATGAAACTGTAAAAACTGAATGAATGAGTGAATATGAATGAATATAACGTTTGCTACTTTCGTTTTAGTTTAAAAGTTGACCATCTGTCAAGGAAAAAAGAAAGAAAAAAAAACAACAAAAAATGATTATTAATATCGTTCATTGCCTATATGGTCGACGACCGTCAATGCAAGAAAAGAAACAGTGCCATTACAATACAAGAGAAATGTCAATGGGGAAAAGAAAATAAATAGAATTTTTTCTTCGTCTCCGTCTCCTTTCCCATGCATTTCTTTTTTTTTTTGACCACTATGAACGAAAAATAAGTATTCTCGTCATGAACGAAACATATTTGACAAGTCATCGAGTCTTTTTTTTCTTTCATTCTATTCTATTTTATGTTTCGGTCAGACAGATGGTCGCCGCTACGNCCCCCCCCCCCCCCCCCCGGCTTCGCAATACACGTCTTGAAATGAATCAATCGATCATTCATTCGTCGACAACATTCACCTTCATCATAGAGAGAAAAAATGAACATATCTTTTGCGCACCGTTTCAGATATAAATGAGTACCGGAAATATGTGTTTTACTTCATTAGACATAGAGCTTGATGATTCGCCTGGAGGCATGTGAAAAAGAAAGCAAACTTTCTACATCTTAATTCCTTACCTCGATGCATACCAGTAAATCTATCTTTAAGTACAGTTAATTCATAGATTTGTCCATATTCTTCAAATATGGGTCTGAGATCATTTTCTTCTAAATGTCGTGGTATTTGTCCAACAAATAATTTTACTGTATCCATATCTTTGAGATCGGATGACGGTGGCGTTGAACCACGAGACATATAGGCTGTTGGTGAAGCAATCGGTGACATATATGATGAACTTGTTGTTTGTACAGGTGCTAATTGAGATGATGAATGAATTTGTTGTTTTTTATTTTGTGTTGATGAAAGCGAAATAGGAGATGGTGTCGTCGGATAGATGGTTGCATATTGCATTGATGATGTCGTTTGAATAGGAGTAAAATGAGCGTGTGACGATGGTAGTTGTTGTTGTTGTTGTTGTTGATGACTATATTGCATTGATAATGATGATCGGGAAGAACAAATAAGCAGATATATTTATAAATGACAAAAAAATAAAATAGAGGAGGTGATGCAAAGAAAAAGGATTAGTAGATTGATGGCTAGACCGATTGCCAAATGAAAAACTACATGACTATGACAACGAGTGTTATAGTATTGACACATTCGACACACTTGCTCTAGTGCATTCTAAAAACATAGCAATAGAGAAAGAGAGCCTATAAAATAGGCTAAAAGAAAAATCTTCTGTTTCTCTTTTCTCCCAATGTCCCTCGTCGATATCTATACTTGCATTTTGTTTAATACGATAGGCAGAATAGGCAAAAAAACTACTATGACTAGTAAAAAAGAGAGAGAGAGAGAGAGCGCAAGGGAGACAGAGAAATAAGGAAAATCATCATAGTATATTCTCGACTATTGTAGAGAGAATGAACGATCATATGAAAGAATTAATTTATATGTAAAACTAAAAAAAAGAAAAAGAAAAATGTTTGCAGCTCACGACATTAAAGTATTGACATTGAATGCTGTCGTCATTTTTTTTATAAGCTAAAATCTAGAAGAAGATCGATGCGATAATCATCTTTATCAACGCGTGCAAATAATGATGTCGTTTCCTAGTCTGTTCTCAACAGAAGAACTCGTGAATGATGAATTCTAGTTACCATCATTTGACTATCTAAAGCCAATGACTGATCACAAGCGGAAGAAGTTATTCTCGTTGTGCGCATAGCCATTACAACAATTAGGAAATAAGATTTAATCAGCAAGCGACTAACATTCGCTTGTCGTTTTCCTCTCTCTCTCTCTCTCTCTTCTCCCTTCGTTGTTGAGTTTTCGCTCTTGCATTTATTTTCAATATAATTCTTAACTGAAGAGAAGGGAAACTAGGGAAAAAGCAGAAAGAAAAATGTGACTAATAACTAGTTCAATCAAGCAAGTAAATCGGTAGTCATTTCTTACTTTCTTTGTTTCTAATGTTAGACCAATAAGACGTAAGAGTTTTTAGACGCTCAAAGAAAATCATACCTGTTGTAATATTTGTTCTTTTAGAGAAAATACACTAGATCAATATATATATATATAGCAACTTTGTTCGTAATTTCGAAAGTTTCTTTCTCGCTTACTAGAATCGTTTGTTTAATCGATCGACCGAGAACACCTGTACTTGTTTTTCTTTTATTTTTCTCGTGAATGTCTAACTTGAGAAATCACTAAAATAACATCGACAAAGAGCCTCTCGATCGAATTTATGCCGATGAAAAATAGCAAATTGATTTGGTGCCATCATAACGCTCATCGTATATGTCCGACAGACTAATTTCATTAGGGAAATTTTCGAAATAACAGAATAGAAGAAAAAAAAGCGAAGAGACGGAATAGAATAAATATCTATATCGATTTTTTTACTTGACAGATGTATAAATCGATTTTTTTTTGCCGTCTGAACGACCAATTTACAATTTATTCAATGATAATCAACAATCAATCAGTTTTTGACATTTTCAAAGAACATTGGTGCAATAAAAGAAAAAGAGAAATTCTGTTTATTATTTTTTTTTTATTGGAAAAACTCAGCTTCGACATGCAAAAATTCCCATCAACAAATGATTATTTTATATTCATAAATTCAGAATTAATGTAAATCTTGTGCAACCATTATCCCGGCTTGAAATTTATTTAGCAGAATTAGTAATTCTAAAAGCAAAACAGAAAAAAAAGAAAGAAAGAGAAAATTACAGGAAACAAACCATTGAGACAAAAGAAAATAAAAGCTAATTAGACATTAAATCATTTATTAATGATTCAGATGAATCATTATATAAACTGATAAATTTCTTTTCTCGTGGCGTATATTCTTTCTGCAAATTTTTATTATGTATTATAAATCGAAGAATTATTAATATAACCTATGAGTGTTTCCATAAAAATGCCAATAATAGTCAAAAAAAAAAGAAATATTAGAATAAAATATTATTTTTAAACGAATCATCCTTATTCTTTGCAATCAAGTATTCCTTGATGTTGAAGAAAATTCTTTGTTCAGTGAGTGACTCCAGTGAATTAGAGTGATGCAGTAAACACATTACGTCAATTCTACAATATTGCAGTTTCTATTAATTTCTATTAATAGTTACACTGACTTTATAGATCTTCATAATAATAATAATGCACAACTATTTTTCCCTTCGTTTATTATTATATTTTCATAGTAGCTGCTTCTTTTTACTACTCCATCATGAATGTTTTCTTTTAAGGAAATAAACTACAAACTAGAAGGGCAAAGAAAGAGTTCGTCGTGATCTCATCTAACATATTTTATTCTTGTTTTTTTTGCTATTAAAATATTTATATATTAATACATTTATATGTAATTCATTGTCAAGGGGTTTATTTCTATCTATGCATTGCATTTTAACATCAGTGGACTACTACAAAACATTATTAAAAGCATTGATCAATGGTAGTAGTACAGATCAGTATTCAAACCAACTTTTTTTTATAGATATAAATTTCTAATTAAATTCACACTAGAGTCCCCAGTGTACTGATAATACTCTTTGAAATTATACATATGGGTATATATGAGCTAATTGCAAGTTTATTGTACCGTTCGATAAAAAAAAAATCGTCGAAAAATTTTTTTCGATTTTAGGGGTTATGAGTCATGCATCTTAGTGTACTAGGCGAGAGAAGAATATGCATAAATTTTCCCGACTACCACTCTTAAACTTACCGAGCTGCAAGAGTTTTTGAAAAATATATATGAAAAGCCATCAAATTATTAGTGGCAGTACGGTCATTTTTCATTTCCCCCGATGTTTTTCAAAAACAAATCAACATGGTGAGGATCAGCATTGAATTCTGAATAAAACTGGCTAGTTAATTTTTGGCAGAAGACAAAAACAATTTTTTTGCTGTGGTACCCCTCAGTAACGAAAAATTTTTTTTTTTCAAATTTCGGATCAAACTTAGATGATTGGTAGGTTATCGACATTGCTGATCACGAATATGATATTCATTTTAAAAATGACCGTAATACTACTCATATAATAATCTCGCGTGACATTTTCGTGAGAAAATCTCCCGTGACATATTGACGATATTTTTCCTCTTTCTCGCGATAGACAAAACTTCTGACTTTGATATTTTAATCG